>PVIH01000745.1:0-160854 GCA_004025045.1 Sigmodon hispidus
CTCAACAAAAGAACCTCAGGAGGTATCACCATCCCTGACTTCAAGCTATACTACAGAGCTACAGTAATAAAAACAGCCTGGTACTGGCATAAAAACAGACTTGTGGACCAATGGAATAGAATTGAGGATCCAGACATTAACCCAAAAACCTATGAACACCTGATTTTTGACAAAGAGGCCCAAAACATTCAATGGAAAATAGATAGTTTATTTAACAAATGGTGTTGGCATAACTGGAAGGAAGTGTGTAGAAAAATGCAATTAGATCTGAGCCTGTCACCCTGCACAAAACTCAAATCCAAGTGGATCAAAGACCTCAACTTAACCCCAACCACTTTGAACTTGATAGAAGAGAAAGTGGGAAATACACTTCTACAGATTGTTAGCATTTCAAGGAACCTGTAAAGATGAGATTGGAGTAATGTTACCATAGACTGGAGACACACACACACAAACACACACAAACACACACACACAACACACACAAGCGCACACACTAACAGGCGCACACACACTAACCAACCAACCAAACAAACAAAAAAAAACCAAAAAACCCTTCTGGTTTGTCTGTAGAAGGGTTGCTTAGTAGAAATTTGTGGTGGTCACAGTATATCTGTGGGCATTAGCTGTGACCTACTGTGCTTTCTTCATCTGTAGCTGAGACTAATCTGGCTTGGGGAGTTTTAGATTTCATTTTTTATGTTTAATGCATTTTAGAGAAAAGGGAAGTTTATTACTTTATTTTTTTTTTTACTATCCTGAATGTTTTGCTTTTTTATATAAAGTTTGATATTGATTATCAAAAACCAATAAAGAAAAAAGAGCTAAAAGAAGAGGGGGACAGAGAAAATAGGAGGGGCGACATGGAGAGGGGGAGACAGAGAAAATAGGAGGGGCGACATGGAGAGGGGGAGACAGAGAAAATAGGAGGGGCGACATGGAGAGGGGGAGACAGAGAAAATAGGAGGGGCGACATGGAGAGGGGGAGACAGAGAAAATAGGAGGGGCGACATGGAGAGGGAGAGACAGAGAAAATAGGAGGGGCGACATGGAGAGGGGGAGACAGAGAAAATAGGAGGGGCGACATGGAGAGGGGGAGAACATGAAGAAGTTGAGTCAGTATTGATATGGGAATGGATTTGTGTTGGGGCATAAATATAATCAGAATATAATATGAATTCTTCAAAAATAATAAAAGTATTATTTTTAATGAAACACACACACACACAAATTCCTTTTACCTAAACTCTCAGCTTTGCACAGCACTGGTACTAAGAGGGATTTCACTATTATGATAAAAGAATAGCTATAAAAGTTCGATTTACATTGAGGAAAATCTGATAGAAGCACTCTTTTTTGCCTTTGAAGCCAACTGTACTCATTAAGTTTAAGTAACAATTTTATGTGAGTTTTTAAGGCCCAAGTTTTAGGTTGAGTAGTGTGTCAAAGACTGACACATTTCATTGAGTATATATGGAAACTGTGAAAATGAGAGCAAATAATTTTTATCTAATAAACTCTAATAAATTCATATTTATGATAGCATACTGGATAATAACTAAAGAAAGATCTAAAACTATATCCTAAATGTATTAATAAGCTAATTCTAATGCATTTAAGACATGTTGAAAGTTACATAAATTCTACTCCAAAATTTCTGTATGTGTCATAAAAATGTTGACCACTATTGGGTTGTAATACTCAGCAAATGAAGCATGGCTCAGGGAAGTATGCTTTTCTGGGTTAGACATCTTGATTCAGAGAGCTTTCAGTGTACAAGTGACCTATGGTTGACAAGCATGTAAACAAGTAATTTTAAGTAAAATTGTGCAATTTTAATTACCAGTAGAAATGCTTCCAAAAATTATTCACTAGGAACAAAGAGGAAGTAGTGTTACTCCAAGGCATAAGAGATAACAGGGCTAAGCATTATGTCTAAGTTGTGACCTGAGAGAAGCTGGGTGGAGAGGGTATGGGTGAGACAAGATCATAGCAGAAAAAGACCCTTCATGTGTTCTATTGCTGACATGCTGAACTGATTATGTTGTAAAAAATTTTAATTTTCAAAAATTCATTTATTTTTAGTTTTCACTGTGTTTAGTGTGTATGTGTTCACATCTATGTGTGTTGCACTCATTGGAAATCAGAGGACAACTCTTGGGAGGGAATTCTCTTCCACTGTCATGTAGGGTCTGAAGATTGAACTCAGGACATTAAGCTTGACAGCTAGTGAGTTTATCTGCTGGACTAATGTTTAGATTTTCTGGATTGTATTTGATAAGGAAAATGTCCAAATCATTAATTAATATTCTAATATATTAATATATAATATGGTATATAAAATATATGTTAATACTTTAGGCACACACACTTTTATAAATATCTATATCATTTATCTATCTATCTATCTATCTATCTTTTGGCATTAGTCTCAAAAATCTTAAAAAATGTTGTAGAATAAAAATGTGGAGTGCTGGATGTTTATATCTAAATTACTTTCACTTTGTGACTGGCATCTTTTATTCTAAAAGTAAACACAAATTACACTTTATAAAAATGCTAAGAGATTATTTCTAGATTTGTTTTTATAAGTGAGTGAATATTTTCTTAGAAGTGATTCATAACACAGGACACACATGTCTCTAAATGATATGCAGATTCATGTAATAATCAGTATTCAACAGCATTTTCCAATGGAGTGCCATTAAAAACACCAAAACAGAAATTACAACTATGGTTGTTTTATTTCAATAACTCATTTCATAAAAGAAGCCATTTTCTGCCATAAGAACATTAAGAGTGATTCTAACCATTTTCTTATTTACATGCTATACTGCTACATTGATGTTTCCTGGGAGACCCACTTAATTATAAAGACTCATGGATTAGATTTCTATCTTATTTAGCATTTTCTTAATAATCTAGGGTTGAGGAATGCCATTGGTCTAGGTGAGGTCAGTCATTCTAATTTCCTTCAAATTATTATTCTTATTGTTCTTTGAATGTGTAATACCTTTTTCTCCCAACTCTTCATTATCTGGGGAGAGTTTTACTATGCTATGTATTTATTCATCCCAATAAAACATTTGCTTTTGTTAGAAGATGATAATTTAACAAGATGTCCTTGATCAGTCAGTGAGTCACTGTGACAGACCTGTGTTGTATTTTCTCATGAAATACTTTTTTCCATTGAATCACAAGAGCAGATGTTCCAAGAGCACCATGAAAATCTTCTTTCATCATTTCATCTGAACATAAACAGTCAGGCTCTCCCATCTGTGTAGAGAAGCACTGAACCTGATTTGTTTACCAGGGAGTTTATCATAAAAAACTATATGGTTTCATTTCCATATTTTTCATATATATTTAATTAAATATGTCATTCTTTGTTATAAATTTCTAGCTCCTGATTCTCCTCCTCAGAACTTCTCTGTGAAACAGTTGTCTGGTGTCACTGTGATGTTGTCATGGCAACCACCCTTGGAGCCAAATGGAATTATCCTCTATTACACAGTTTATGTCTGGTAAGAATTTTTTGGAAGTAGTTCTGAGAACAAATATTAATTTGTAATATAATAGGAATGTAGTGTTTATTTCAGAATGTGATGCTGCATTAGGCCCCCAATTGTTAATAGAGGGGGTTAAAGTGCTTTTTCTTAAGAAATAAGTATGCCTTATATTATGCAGTGGGTCAGCAAATAAAAATCTTTGCAGCTAAAACAAAAAATTATGTTACAGAAAACTACACTCTTGAAAGTCTGGATAATCAGCTTACATGATTACTAGTGTCTGATTTAAAATATTGGACACTTTTAAAACAAATACTCTACAAAACCATTTTCAAATTTCCTTACATAAAATAAGTTTGATTGAAATTTAATTCAAAGATATGCTTTTAGATATGTTAAGGTCAACTTTACACTGATGATAAGCAGTGATTTACCAATCTTTTTGTCCTCTATACATCTTGTGGATACAATTCCTTAAAGTTTACCTTTCTTACATAAATACCTGATTTCTGGTTGTTTTGTCTAGTTTTTGGATACTGGGAATATCATAAATATCCCAGTCTGCCTTCAGCCTCCCCCCCATTCTTCCTCCATCCCCTCCCCCCAAAGGACAGGAAGTCCCAAGCTGTGTCAGCTAAGCTTGTCACATCCACTCCAGGCAGGTCCAATTTCCTCATCTGAATATCAAGATTGGGTTAGGCACTCCTCTGCAGGGAATGGGCTCTAAGGTGCCAGCCCATTTAAGGGAGCACAGTCTGATCCCACCCCTGGAGGCAGGGAACTTTTCAATGGATGATACTGACTCCACTCCCCACTCCAACCATGGGAAAACATGATGTCGTTTTGAAGACTAGAGTGTTATGTTTAATACAGATTATGACAACAGAGGGGAATAAAATCTTGACTGAGCACTGATGAAGCACAGATGCCAAGTCATGAAGACAGTCTGGTTGTCCATTTTAACTTAGAGTTGCCAGAGCATTCTCAGTACTCTGAGCAATTTTACAAAGAATGAATT
Organism: Sigmodon hispidus; assembly: GCA_004025045.1. Taxonomy (NCBI): domain Eukaryota; kingdom Metazoa; phylum Chordata; class Mammalia; order Rodentia; family Cricetidae; genus Sigmodon; species Sigmodon hispidus. Next base: position 4,528 of record PVIH01000745.1, read on the forward strand.
GTAGAGGATGAAATTGGTAGCAGGATACTAGGAAGTAGGGTATTCCATAGTGTAGGCAAGAGATAAGATGATATTGGCAGTGTAGGAGGGAGTGGGCAAATTTGTACTGTATTTAGGAAGAAGAGCCCAGTGGACCTGATGATGCATTAATTGGCTCTATGAGTAGAAATCAAACAATAAAAGAGATGCGTCAACACTGGTTTTTGGATGTTTGAACCATGTTTGTTGGATCCTGAATTTCTGATGTTTTATTAAAATGTAAGTAAAACATCTTGTTCTTCTGGGCTGTTAGCATGCCTCTCTTCACAAAGCATCTAAGAGTCTCAGCATAATGTACAGTACACATAAACCTGCAGAGTATACCAAAGTGTACAGCTGTACTAGATTTATCTCTTTCTGGGCTTGAATGATGATAATCAATACTAACCATCTATTTTAGGAGCATTACTATAATTATAGATCTGTTTGTTTTTAATATGAAAGTATATAAAAGGAGGACTTTGTGAAAATAAGTAGGGACAGATATTTTATATTTAATATTCTAGCAAGGCTAGAGTCACATGTTATGTAAAACAAGATATTGATTTTTAGTAACTTGCTCTTTATGCTGTTTGTAATGATGTTTAGGACTGTGGAGACATTTCAGGCTTTTCACATTCCATGGCTTTGGCTTAATTTTTCTTGGGTGATCAATAAATTCAAAGTTCAGTCTCACCTGAGAATACTTGTAGTCTCATCTTTAAAGAGGTATTTCTTCTATTCTTCCTTTCAAGATAAACCTAAGCACAAGGGAAGTTGATGAAAGCCTGCTTCAAGTGTCTCCAGTGTGTGCTGCTCTTGCTCACTGAACCTGGCCTCTGCTGGGAATTTATCTGACACTGATTTCTTAATTTCTGCTTTATCCTTGATTTTCTCAGAACTAATCCAAGTCCCCAGGTTGCCTTGACCCTGAGGTAGTAGAGTCTTTCAGTTGTCTCTTCAGCTCTAGACTGCAACGGTGTGGTACCTGCAAGGTTCCTCCACATTTTCCTGTCACTCTGGATGGTAGGTTCAGGATGCTGTAGACAGGGTGACACGCCATACTGAGATTTCAAAAAAGGGCTTCACACCTTTTACTTTGCTGCAAGGATAAGCCTCTTTACATGCTGTTTCACTCCCAAATCTACTTGAGTACTTTCATTATTCCCTTGAGACATTCTAATATGTCTAACTTATGCTTCCTAGCCTGATCTCTCGGAATTTTTTTAAATCATGATTTAAAAATTCCTTTTTCTTGTCAGATGGCAAGGGATCTTTGTGTGTGTGTGTTGTGCATGCATGCACAATGCATACATGTATTTGCTTCTGTGTGGTATGTATATTCATGCTACAGGAGGCCAATGTCTTGTCTTCCTCTATTCTTATTTATGCTATTTTCTTGAGATAGATTCTTCCACTGAACCTGATTTCAATATTTTTATTGGTCTGGCTGGTCAGAAAGCTCTCATTAGCTACCTGTCTCCCCAACACTTACCTAAAAGCAGAGCTTACAGGCCCAGACAGTCATACTCAATTTTTTATATGAATGTTGAGGATTTGAACTCATGCCCTCATGTTTATAGAATAAGAGTTCCTGTTAACTGAGCCATCACCTCACTCTGAGTTATGAAATTTGGTGGTCTCAAATCATACAGAATTTGTTATTTTCATTAATTAAAAAACACAACCACTGAACAGCTTGGGATCAGAAACATCCTGGACTGACTCCTTGGATCCCACTCCCCCTACAGGAACACCTGACTCACTCTTTAGGGAGCGGGGAGAAAACTGGATTTGCCAGGAGTGGAGACTGAACTAAGCAATATTGGGTCAGTGGGACCATGGGACTGTCTGCTGCCTGCCCAGAGAGGGGATGAGGAGTTGTGGAGAAGAAAGAATGACCTGATGTGGTGGGAAAGGGAAGGGACCTTGAATAAGGAAAAGAAGGATAGAAAGTGTGACTTTTTTGTTCATAATAATAATAAGAAAAAAAAAGAAAAAAAATCATGTGCATGAGTGTTTGGCATCTATGGATGTATGTGGAATACATGTGTACCTGGTGCCTGTGGAAGTCAGAAGAAAATATCAGATTTCCTAAAACTTGAGATATAGATGGTTCTGAGCTTCCATATGGTTTCTGGGTATCTTTCATTGCTTTTAGCTACTGAAGCATCTCTCTAGGCCCTCAGATTGACTCGCAAATGCAAAAGCCAAATAGAAAATTTGCCTGAACATTTGGCTTTGCTAATCACACACACAGACATAGACAGAAACACACTTAGCTTGTTTATATACTCATACAAAGATCTGCTTTGTTTGTTGCTGATTTTAAGACAGTAGAATATCATTCACAATGTATTGAAACTTTATTATTATATATTGGGTAGGTGAGTAAGTGAAAAGTATAGTTTTGTGGCTCATAACTTAATTTTTACTCTTTTATGGTGTTTTCCATATAAATAATGTACTTTATATAACTAATGGTTACATTGGTGGAGTGATAATTTTACATAAATAAGAAGCAAAAAATACAACATACCCAAGAAGATAATCTATTTAATGAAATATATAATGAATGATAATGAAGTAGCTAAAAATGTATATTTTTTTAGTTTCCAGCAATTTTTTTTACTAAAATATTTCTTGTAATCTATAAGCAGTGTTAATATGAAGAGGTCATAGTTTTTTATTTTTCCTTCTTGTTGACTAATATTTTGGAGAACTTTTGTCATTATTAGTTTAATTGAGGAGATGTGGTTTAGGTATCATCATTCACTACTCATGGGTTTCAAGTTAGGGAGACATAGGATCAAACCCTGGCTCTGATGCAGTATCTGTGGTTCACTTAAAATCTTGGTAAGTGATGTGTACTCTGAAGCAGAATCTCTTTTCCAGGCTTCCTGTATCTTCCATGTTTCTAATATTCCATCATTCCATTTCTTTTAAAAATAAAAAATTCTCATAAATCCATCCCTTTACATAGTCTTTCACTGTGTTTTTTGGGGTGAAGGATTTTATATTTACCATTCTGGATGACTCTTTTCCTTGTCATGAATATTCTTTTACAGAATTGCTCATAAGAGTCAATGTGAAATCATTTTGTTTCCACTACCATGTTAGTCACAGTTTGCAGATGATTTATTCAGAAATTTGTTTTAATCTTTTACAGTTTAAAATAATTTGTTCCTCTAAACTTTTCATTATGAAATAATGCTCATCATATCAAGATGATAAATTAACATTTATGTTAATAAATTTTAAGTTTTCCATAATAGACAGCCCTTGCTGAGGGAAATATATTAATTAAATAATTTTATTAGAACACTGTAAATTTATTTTTTCAGTACACTTTGAGTCACAATGTTCATGAAAGTCATACAAAGCTAATTCACTTGTAGCTTGGATTGTTTTAACAATTTTTGTCTTTGTCTGTGTCAGTAACATTGAGAGGCAGTCTTCTCCAAAATTGCCAGGGGAATACCCTAAAAAATACAGTAAAAGATTGTGAAGAAAATGTCATACTGTGATTTCAGGTTATATATAAATCTTGCCCTCAAAATATTTTTCTTCCAGAATCCTATGAGGAGCAATACCAAATCACAGTTTGACAGATATATATCAACACATGTATAGAAGTAAAAATATATAGAACCTTAAAGTGATTGTAGATTTATTAAATATGTAATAATATGCCAAGGTAAAAGGATTTGCTGAAGGTATTTGACTGGAGTTTTAAAACAATTTTAATAAGGCTCTTTATTAAATTTGTGGGTCTAAAATCCAGAGTATTATGAAAACTAATCTTTATATATGATTGTTTGTATAATATAAAACTACACATAGTACTATTTTTTTGCAGTCTTTACAAGATTTTTATACCACTGAAAATGTCCTAATAGAATAATGCAAGCAATGCCCCACTACATAGGAAGTTGAGGCAGAACCATGAGATCAGGGCCAGCATGGGATGCATAGTGATATCATATCAAAAAAAATCTTACTTAAAATTTAAATCACTCATTATAAACCAACACTAAGCATGCAGTACTTCTTGACTAGTTATCATTTTGAAATGTTGGTGGCAAAGAGTGATTAATGAGTCAGAAAGTATTTCAGCAAAGGATGAAGTAACCATTACAAGAGGTTGGAAGGTAATCAAGTATTATGGGATATACTATAGTGCTATGTTGAGTGAATGAAAGAAACAGATGGGGTAGCTGAGCACAAGACGGAACATAAGCTTTAGTGGGGTTCCAATAGCTGGAAAATGAATTAGCAAGCACTAGTTTACATTATGAAGAAAGTGATTTAATAAATAACTAAATAAATGAATGTTAAATATTATGTGGGTTATTTATAGTTAGTGAGAAAAGGAGTGATTCTAGAATACTTAAATAATAGAAATAGTTTAGAAAATAAATTGAGAAAAAGTAATCATCAAGTTCAGACTACCCACATAAAATATCAGATGATGAAGATGAGAATTAAGACTGCCATTTTTTTTTATAAACTCTAAGTCTTGATTAGGAAAGTATGCCTTTCCATATTTAAAGAAATGAAGAATTTTTTTTAGATCCAGCCAGGTAATTTTAGTATTACACCTACTTGTTTATTTTGTAAGAAATTATTACTAATTATGAACTTGATGTTTCAAAAAACCATGAAATTGGTAAACAGGAGGAATTGGGCTCATGCTCTTGAACTGTATTTCTCAACCTGTAGGTCAAACCCCCTTGACTTTTTCACAGGGGTTGTATATCATATTCTGCATATTACAAATTTATATTATAACTTATAACAGTAGCAAAATTACAGTTATGAAGTAGCCATGAAGCAATTTAATCATTGTGTATCACCGCAATATGAGGAGCTGTATAAACAGGATCATTAGGAAGGTTATGAACCAATGCTCTAGAATTAGCTTTTGACCTAGATGCCGTAATTCATTCAGATCATTTACATGTAAAAATAGCTAATAGCTTTATCTTTAAGACTGTACTAATGCTAATTGAAGGTATTTTCTTCAAATAGCTCATGAGTGAAAAAAAGAAAAAAAAAAACAAGGCATATTTCTTCGGAATGATTCCAAAGTAAATTAAAATGATTTTGAAATACTCAAAAATGGTTTTAAAATATGCTGCCGAGCATAGAATGTAACTTACTAAAGCAATTACAAATGACTACCTTTACATTTTTTTCACTGTTTTAAAATTAAATGATATAAATTTGTCTATTTTAGGGATTCAGTATTGAGTAACATACATGCTCTTTAAATATGATGTGCTCATGACTTTAAATATATAAAGGATAGATATGCCTTTCTACATTTCTCCTCCATATCTCCCTCGACTCCTGATTCCACTCCTGCAGCTGTTTCAGGTGAACAATTTCCTGTATCTCTGACTTTAACATCTCTTCCTTTCCTGTGCTTTGGCCATAATTAATTTAATTATTTATCACTTTAATTTTTTTCTTTTAGTGTTTGTTGGGAAAGGGTTATCATCCTGCCCTTAGGAAATCCATTATTAACAATGAAATGTTTATGTTTTAATTGTTATTTTCTCTCTGATTTGTGGATAAATTCTGTTTCTTATTAAATTGATGTCTACCATGGGGCCTTATGAATGTAGCTGCTAAGTAAGCCTGGGTAACTTTTCTAAATGTTGGTTTCATGCAATCATCTCTAAATTAGCAAAGGTATCTATGTTTGGAACACTATCTAAAGTCACACATTGTTCTCCACTTAAAAGAGTGTAATAGGAGATAGGTAAGGGGTGCACTAGCTTATTTTAAAAGTGAGCTACATGTCATAGAGATAAACATGAAAACCTACTTAACATATCATTCATGGTCAGGGACATACAGACAAAAATTAGAAATTTAGGCTTGTAGAAGTTGAGAAATTAATAGTATTCAGATCATTGTGAGAGTTTGCCTAAGTATACTCTCAGATGTTCTTGATATAAATTTTACAATAATTTAAAATTTGGAATGGTAATTATTGAGAAACAACAATCACTAAGGCAAAGATTAAACCCATTTGACTTAATAATCACAAAATTTTAAAGGCATAAATAAAATGACCATAATGAAGAGATACTAAATATTTTAGGGATTAAAATTGTGAGCCACACTACTTGGCTCTGTTTTTCTTCTAGACTGGATTATTCTCTTGTATTCCAGGGTAGCCTGGAACTCACAGAGACCTATCTGCCTCTGCCTCCCAAATGCTGGGATTAAAGTTGTGTGCCACTACTGTCTGGCCTCTCTGGCTAACTAGTGGCTGGCTTTGCCCCCTTATGTTCAGGCAAGCTTCATTTGTTAAATCATACACAAATTATCAGAGTAAACCAATCAAAGAAAATTGTAAGATCTATGAATTTATGTTTCTTTATTTTCTATTTAATTTCTTAAAATACACTGACACAGCTTCTGAAAGAGAGTATCTAATGGTAATGTTTGTTTCCAGTTATACTCTCTGAGTCCATAATTTTTTTCTCTTTATCACAGGCTATCTATTTTTCAGATACCAGTGCTTACATTTGTATTATATTGATGCTTCTGTAATAGCAAAAGAAGACTGAAATGTATCCCCATGGATACCATTAGTTCACACAAAATCTATTACTCTCCTAGAATTTGAGGATTCCTATATTTCATTGATAAAGAAAGATCATTTTCTATTCAGAAGGAAAATTTACTAACATCCTGGGACCCTTCTGTATCTAAAGAAGAAAACTATGAGAGAACATGAGACATCAGTTTTTGTGTTATTAGTGGATTCTGTTACATAAATTTTAAAAATAATTTTATTTTACTTAGAATGCACATTTTTTCAATGATTATTATCGAGCCACTACATAAGTGCTTATTCTTGGCTTTAAACACTAATTAATAGTCAGTTTTAAACTATGGGAACTAAGTTAATGTGACTGACATAAAATAATTATATTGCTATATTATTGTGACATTTTTATTTTTTAAAAAATTATTTCTCCCTTCTAAGATTTCAATAATAACTTGGAGAGTTCTCAGTCAATATTAAGTTAATTTCTTTGTGAGAAACAACACTTTTAAATATTTTAAAGATATTACTTAATTAACAAGTACCACTTTTGCTTTCTTGTATTTTGTAAATTGTATATTTGGTTAAAGTAGCATTTATATTGAATCATCACTTAGGTTGGGGATGTAGGAGGATCAGGAGTTCAAGGACATCATGGGTTTGAAACTTATCTAAGATACACAAGACCCTGCCTCAAAACAAATAAAATACAAGAAGATGCTATTCCTCAGTATTGCCTGTTTACGTATTTGGATTGGATTAAAAGTAAAGCTCACTCTTAGATAACAGATAAGTGATGGGATTTATCTGAGGAAACAATGACATAAATAAACTCTTGCCAACATCAGAAAAAGCAAAGTATGTGAGCAACTAAAACCATTGGTGTGCACTGTGTGCTAAAGTAACTTTGAGTACACTGTATTTTTTTGATGTTTGGTTTGGTCTTCTGCCTGGTACAGTGACTAAATACCTGTGTAAAAGGGCTTGAAGAGATTGCTAAGGACTTAAGTGAGTATACTGCTATTTCACAGGATCAGAATTCAGTTTCCAGCACCTATCTGGGGCTGCTTGAACCTACCTGTATCTCCAGCTCCAGGGAATCTAATTCTTCCAGCCTCCACAGTCCCCATCATTCACATGTTCACACCCACAGCCAGGCACAATTGCATACAATTAAAAAATGAAATAATAACTGAGTGAGCAGAAAGGAGATTATTGTTGTTGTTGTTGTTATTTGACTCAGAGCTCATGTTATCAGAAGTTTCAGTCACGGTGCATGGTTTTGTAGAAACATCTCACCTCACAGCTGCTAGGAAGATCAATCTATGTAATGCTTGCACTAGATATTCTCTTCTCTACATTTATTCTACCCAGCCTCCCAGCCCCTGGGATGATGACTTACACTTTCATGATAACTTCCTTGATGACATACTCTCAGACATACCCAAAAGTTGTGATTTTCTTAGGTGTTTCTCAATCCAATGAAGGTATACTATCCCAAGATCCACTAAAATTGGATCCCAAGACAACTGTAATTATAAACACTTAGCATTTGATTGAATTACTAAATATACTTGAGGGCTAATGAAGTTAATTTATTAAAGTATTCTGAAATTTGCTACTTTTTATATTTTGGAATAAGTGGCATCTTTATCAAGTTAAGCCCATAAATTACTGTATATGCCAGGTATATGTTTTCGATGTAGGAATTCTCAAAAGTGTGTGGCATCATTTAATGCAAATGTCAGTTTTGCTTTTCTTCTGTCTCTCTTAGGGATAAATCATCATTAAAAACTATTAATTCAACTGAAGTATCATTGGAGGTACCAGACTTGGACTATGATGTTGACTATAGTGCCTACGTCACAGCTAGCACCAGATTCGGTGATGGAAAAACAAGAAGCAGTATCATTAACTTTAGAACACCAGAAGGAGGTGAGTTCTCAGGGATCTCAATCAATCTGAAGAATATTCAGTTTAAAAATAATATCAAATATCAACATGGAATACTAAGCCTAATAGCCATCACTAGCTGGATGCACAATTGTGTCTACTTCCTATCTGTGTGATGTTGGGAAATATAAGCACCCGTCAATGCTTCAGTTTCCTATTTGAAACAGTGTGTGACATCACAGGGTTATGATGAGGAGTAAAGATTTAAGATCTGTGAGTGGATTCAGAATAGGACTGTAGCCTGAATTTTCTGACCTGTCTAGCTCAAGGCCCAGACCTGCAATCCTATAGCCACTTAGCACCAAATAATCACACAAAGGCTTATTTATATTAATAACAAGCTTTATTGCTCAGGCTCATTACTTGTTGGATCTTTCAGTTTACCCATTTTCATTAATCTGTGTATTGCATCATGGCTCCTGTATTTCTTTACATCTTGCTTCCTTTAGTGGCAGCTTGCAGCATTTCTTTCTGATTCACCCTCCTTTATTATCGAATGGTAATTCACAGTAAACAGAAAGGCATACCACATCATTTCCCCATTTCTGCCTGATCAAAGAGGAAGATTTCAATTTTAATATAGAAAAATTGCATATAACAAAATAGCTATCAAATAATTACAATTACAGTTACAATATATAGACTATTTGTATTTATAATTAAAGAAAATATTCCTTTATGTACTTTATCTTTGTGAGTTCAAAGTTATATATCTAATTTATCTTTTATTATAATTAAGAAAAACTATACTTATAATTATCTAATTATATAAAAGTCTACAGAAGGATATAATATCACTTGAGTAAATAGGAAAGGCATTGCAAGCAGCTTACAAACTCTGGAAACTACAGAGACATCTGGCTACTTAGACAGTCACCCAAAGTTTCTTTATAATGTTGGGGCATTCATCTTCAACCTACAGGTCTAGAGTCTCTGGCATACCTGTCAGTGAAGTAAGAAATTTGAAGGACTGATTTGTCCATTCTGGCATTATTTGTCAGTCACTTCAGGGGTCCTGTAAAATGTCTGCAGTCTCTGTGAAGCAGGAACCTGAAGGACCATCTTGGCTTGTTCTGGCAAAGTTCAGAGGTCACTTTCATATGAGTCCTTCATGTCTAGTCTATACAGCATACTGTTAAGCAGTCAAGGCAAGAACAATCTCTTCCCCAGTGGCCAAACTTTGCCACAAAGAAAGTAAACTCCACATGGAGTTTCTTCTATGCCCATTATCTTCTTGAAGGATATTGGTGCTGCTAGGAGCAGACATGTCTCACTATCCAAAGAAGTCTAAGTTCTTACATTATTTTAAATGCCAGATTCTGTAGATCTTTGAAGTGTTTGAAGATCACTTATCTAAATGAAATATATCTTTGTATATCTAGAAAACTTAACTGACATGACTATAAGTTTGATTATTATAGATGATTATTTTCTTAATTATACATTATAATTTTAAGAAAATTGTATTAGCAGAATACCTTAAGCAAGAGTAGAAATATACATTGTAACCTTAAATTTGTATAAATAAACTAAAAACCATATCATTGTAGATCCGATAATTTATTCTTTTAACATAAAAGTATATATATTTCCTTATTTATTTTTAGAAAGATATTGACTATGATCAATAAGTAAACCCTCTAAACAAAGATAAACATCTATAATATACTTTTGGAAATATGGGCATAGTTTTCTATGCTACTTCCTGTGGGCTGAGAGTTCTGGAAGTCTTACCAGGGACCCTGAATCTTGATCATCTTAGCAACCTTGAATCTGATGTGGATGTTGGATAATTTGGGCCATCTTTTCCCATCAGAGATTTTTAAAGGGGTCTTCCTTGATCAAACCATACTAGCCCAGAAGCAATCTATATGTCCCCATCTTCTTTGGAAACAAAAGCAAAACATTTTTTCCAAAGTAACATATCTTTAGACCCAAATTTCTAAGTCAAGATACCCTTAGCATATATATGTTGCTTTAACTTAGCAGCTTTAGGAATTAAATGTCTTTCTGAAATTAGCTCATTAATAGTTAAAAATTAATAGAAAGCACAATATTAGACATAATCCAGGCTGTGTATTTTCCACATTTACATGGCTTATTATATTCTTTTTTTAAGGACTTCTTCTATCCTTTTTCATCTCTCTCCCAAGCCTACATATTTCTGTTTATATACTGTTTTTAAGTCATTTAGAGGTTTTCCTCATCTGAATATATTTTATTGCATATCTTTATTTTCTAACCAGGATAGTTTTTAAAGTGCTAAACTGTAAAGCACTGCTTTTGCTGCTGGCTCTGCCCCATTTGGTTTTTTAACATGGTAGAGGTATCAGAGTCACACTTACCTCCCTAATTCTGCAAAGCAGTCTTAATATCATGGAGCTATGTTTTTAAGCCCACAGCTATGCTCCCAAACTCAAAAGCAGTGGCTGGGTGAAGGTTCTTTGTACTTCAGTCCAGGAGAGAGGCTGCGGAAAACAGCCATGCTGCTCAGCTCATGGTGGCTGGTGGCCAATAACATGCCACAGGCAGCTGCTGAGAACAGAGTTTCTGTGCTAAGACTAGGAAGCCCAGTATGGCTCTGTTGCTGTGCATTCAGAATCTTTTTAAAGTTTTTTCACTGCCCAATGGTGGGGACCATTTGTAAGATGTTTCTGGCCCAGCATAGTCGTAAGGTCTGGACCAGCAGTCCCAAATAATCACACAAAGGCTTATATTAATAACAAGCTGTTTGGCTAATGGCTCAGGCTAATTACTTGCTAACTCTTTCAACTTAACTAAACCCATTTTTATTAACTTGTGTATTGCCACATTGTTCATGAATTACCTGTGTTTCTTTAAATCTTGCTTCCTTGGATGGTCTCCTCTGCTCTCCTTTCTCTATACTTGAATTCCTGCCTATCTGTAAACTGCTTTGCCATAGACCAAAACTGTTCCTTTATTCTCCAAAGGTAATTCACAGCATATAGAATGGCATCCCATATCACAGGACTTAACAAGTCACCAACATTTTATGTGTAGGCTAAATGTAGCAAAAAGAACTATGTGAATGTCAACTTTCTGTCTGGTTTTAGCTTTTATTGTTTCAAGGCTGTACATTAAAATAAGATTTTATTTTCATGTACTCTGTATTAGAAATTGGCAATGATGTAATCTGCAAATAAAGAGCAGTGGTAATCTTTTAGAGTTAGGAAAGTATTGTTTGAGTAAGAAAGTCCTCTCTGTAGATACCATGTGATAAAGAGCAGAAGGATAGCCTGATGTATTGTATGGATTTTATTTCTGACATTCACGTAGATACTATTCATAGTCTAAGATTCTTTCAATAAGTAATTATTCTCATTTATAATTTACCAATTATTGCAAAATTTTGACACTTCAACTTAACTTGTAGGCATAACTACAAAATTTCTGAATTGCTTGTTTTATAGCACCCAGTGATCCTCCCAAAGACGTCCATTATGTGAATCTCAGTTCTTCATCAATAATTCTCTTTTGGACACCTCCTACAAAACCTAATGGAATCATACAATATTATTCTGTTTATTACCAAAATACTTCAGGTACTTTTGTGCAGGTAAGAGCTGAGTATTACTTTTTATGTCCGTAATATTGTTGATGTTTTGGACTGTTTATATTGTGCATAGATGTATTTTAATAGAAGTCTTATTGATGTATAAAATAGCAGTGGAGAAAAGTGAGGTACTTTGAAATTTTCTCCTCTGTCTTTCTGTCTCTCTCACACACACTCTTTCTGTCCCTTCTCTTTCTGTATATATGTTTCTATGTTTTCTTATATATGTTTCTAGCAATGAAGTTGGTACCACATAATGAGTCTTCAGTTCTATTTTCTCCAATAACTTCTCTTTGAACAGCAATGGTTTCATTTATTCTTATTTACTTTTTAACTGAAAGCATTTTAACTTTGTTTGTATATAACACAGTTTTAACAGTTAAGTATTCTTGTATACTTTTAATCATTTCAGTTTTTGAGTTTATGATATAATTACATCATTTTTTTCTTTCCTTTATTCCCTTCAAAGCCTCCCATATATGGCTCATTGCTCTCTTTTCAATTCATGACCTTTGTTTATATTAATTGTTATATACATATATGTATATCTGTATATATTGCTCAATATGTAAATACAACTTTCTCAGTGTATAATACTATTCATAAGTATATTTTCAAGAACTTACTATTTGGTTTTAGATAACTAATTTATGTGTTCTTCCCTGGAAAAGACTAATTCTCCCACTTTCCACATTGTTTTACTGCCTGTAATTCTTTGGGTAAGGTTGAAGCTGCAGCACAAATTCTGTTTGTATCTGGGAAAGGCTGAAATATCAGAGAGAGGAAACACCACAGTCAAATCTCAACCAGCTATCTTCCAGCTTCCTCATCCTCACTCCTGGTCACTTCTAATTGCTGTTGTTTTCCTACACCTGCCTTAAATACCCTTCTCACCAAGATGTATCCTATCCAGGTTAAGATTAAAGGTGGGAGCTTGTCTATTTGGTAGTCAGCCTTGAACTCACAGAAACACAGAGAGATCTCTGTCTCTGGAGTTGTGGGATTAAGGGTGTAGGTCACCACTCCTGGCTTTCCCGGTGCTGGGATTAAAGGTGTGTGCCATTGAAGCCCAACTGTTTGGCCTTTTGCTCAAAGATCCAGAACTCCCTGAGCTATGTGAGTTACCACTGCTCTTGAAGCCAAGCTGTTTGTCCTTGTACTCACAGAGATCCAGAACTCAACCTCTGCCTAAGTTTGACTGTGGGTTGATCTCTTGATATTCCAGGTTTTATTAAATATGTAACATATCACTACATGAAGCCTTGTAGATTTTCTCATCTGCTTTAGCCTTTTTATTTATGTTGTCATGTAAGCTCATATTTGGGAAGTTATGTGCATGAGACTTTGTGGGTGTGTCTTCTGACATTACTAAGAGACACAATCTTTAGTAAACTCTTCTGACCCCTTGGCTAACAGTCTTCACTCCCTTTTGTCTATTGGGAACTGACCTCTACATCTCTGCATTTTGATTGGTTGTGCTTTTCTTTAATAGTCTCTGTTGAAAGAAAAGTTTCACTGATGAAGACTGTAGACTACACTTATCTTTGGGTTTAAGTACAAATACTTATAGTATATTTCCTCAATTGAAATATTTTTATTAATTGCAAAGAGAGTTTTTATAGTGGCAATGATATTATTATTGCATAGCATTAGCTATAAAAAAAGGCCAGTAGGCATATGATTATTAGTCTACACAATGTAAGTCATGGGACTGTGGATGCCAGAGGGGAATTATCTAGGATATGAATATAATAGTAATAAAAAGCCAAGGTGAATTTAATTTAGAGAAATGTTTTCAATTTTGTCCAGCACAGTTGAATTTTCAGATTTCTAAAAAAGAGAAAATTATGATGGTGTGGTTCAATCAAGGACAGGGGAGTTAGAACATAATTTGGAAAATGCAAATTTAAAAGAAATACTGTAATTTGCAGAATAAGGTTTTTACTGGGCAAAATGATTGAATTTATTGTGATTTGACAATTCCTATTTTATGTCTTTCTAATTAAAAGAAGCTGGATACTCTGTACTTTGGAGTGGCACAGTCCATTACTCAGGACACTTAGCTTTGAGTCAGGAATCGGGATTGTCTGTCTCTAGGACTAAGTAGGGGTATGACTGCAGGAGTTAATAGGATAAGGTTAGAACTTTGAAAACCATCTCATAAAAAAAGCAGCAAAATATAAGGTCAATGTTCACATTCTGTCCCCTAAATGGAGTTATATAACTTTATACCTAATGGGAGGATTACTTTATAAAAGATGTATGAATATAGATATATGTATAACTATAGGTGAAGATACTTTTAAATAAGTGACTCAAGAGCAAAGAGCAAAATAAAGGTCTGCTTTTTTCCTCTGTATGTCAAACATATCTTCTGTCCCTATTTGAAGACAGAAAAGAAACAGGGCAATTATTTCTTATCATGGAGTCACTCACAGACTTAGAATTATTTCACTATGGCATAAAAGATGTTCATCATGAAGATTTTTCATTTTTCTGCATTTAAAAGAAGCACCACAAAACTGTTTGTGTACTTTGAGTTCTATGTGATGTTTTCACTTCTACCCAGTAGACTTTCAGTTTGTGCAAAATTACAGTTTGATTCTCTTAGGCTATTACTGCACTTCAGTTTTGAACATCTACCTATGGTTTCAGCACAATCATCTAAGTCTATGCATTCAAATCTGTATATATAATATGATCCAATTTTTAACTCATCAGTTTTAGAACAGGTTATCTACTATTAAGTAATCTTAAGAATGCTTTGAAGTGTGACAGCTGCAAGAGGGCATAGGCTAATGATGCTAAAACATTTCAGAAGTACAGTCTCATGTTGCTTGACATTCACTCACGCTCTAATGTACTTCTAAAATTAATGCTCCAAGTACCATATCTTCTCTATCTTTTTTTAAGTTGGTAGAAGAAATACTTGCAATGAAAAATTATGAAGCACATTATGTATATAGCTTTTATCTTTTGTTTTTTCATTCCCATGAAACCTTGTGCAACCCCCCCCCACCACCACCACAGACACACACACTCAGCATGCTTTATTTACCTCCTATTCTAGACATCTGGTCTGTATTTTAGGATCCTTCTGTTATAGCTGACACATTGAAAAAAATTGGACATATGACATTTATATTTCCTCTATGTTCCTATAACAGGTTCATGTATAGGTTTAATGAACAACAAATATTTTAGTTGAAATAAACTTAAAATTATTGCCAAGGAGCAAGATTTTTAGAATTTAGCTGTGATTCAGAAACATTTGAGCTTCAACTGAAGACATGTTTTCATGCTTTTATTTTTGAGGAGTTTAAGCTCTTTGCTACTGCTCAGTGATCGACCTTTATTCTGTTATCACACATTGTATTTAGTAGAGAAAACTACCTTTTATGTTATTCTGTTTCTACTAATATATGTAATGTTTTCTTAATATGTCTGAGAGAATGTCATGTATATTTAAAAGTGTTAAGATAAATTTACTCGATAATAACATTTGAAAGCATTTCTAGGATACCTTCTGGCCACATTTACATGAAAAAAGTATAAAGTTTAATTAGATAATTTGAGCCAAATACGATATTAGGTAAAAATAGGAAATATGATGTGAAGAAATATGATCAACTGGATAATACCTAAGATTTTATAAATTTGTTTTATGGCTATACAAGCTAAGTCATACACTCAACAATAATTATTTTGGGGTGATTTAGATCAAATTCAATAAGCTATTGCTTGTTTGTAATGTTTATAAATAATCAGAATAAATTCTTTCCAAAGTAAAACTAAAAATTCATTCCAATAACCTTCCGATAATTAATATATTTAAATTGTGGCTACATCAACCAGTTATCTAATTGCACAGCTATTCTATGGGTTCAGTTGTTCTATTGCAAGTTATTCTGTAAGTACATTTATTATATGTGTACATTTATTATATACGTACAATTATTCTATATGTACAGTTATTCCATATGTACAGTTATTCTATTGTTACTATTATTCTATGGTTAACATTGGTGTATTAGAAGGCATCCAAGCTTATATATCATATATTCTGAGATGTTATTACATGACTTTAATATGTCTATTCTCAAATAAAACACAACAAAAATCAAAGCAGCTCTTTTATTGTTACTGACAGTGTCAAAAGTACCAGAAAAACTTAGTAAATTTTTAAGTCAATAAATTTTATAACCATATTACTAATAAATATAATCAAATAGAGTACCCAAAATTAACTACTTAACCAAATTGTGCTTTTAATGTGGTTAAGCACAGTATTAATTGGTTTGTGTGTGTTATTGGAGTTTAATCCTCAATAACTTTTCACAAATTAAGAAGAGTTATTTCTATTTTATTGTTAAGGGACAAAAACCTTTGAGATTACATTTCGGTCCAGCTCTGCACTCTAAACTGTACTTGAGTTTAGGTCTGTAAAATTTACTGTGATTTGTATACATTGTATGGTGCATTTTTCTAATAAAAGTGTTGATACTAATAGAGTTTGGTTGAAACACTCTGTATCTAAGGATCCCTGAAACTCACTGTATAGTATAGACTGACCTTGAACTAGAGATCTTCTTGTCTCATTATTCCAGTTGTTGAAATTACTAGATGCACCAATCTAGGCTAACTTTGTGCTTTTGCTTGAATTGATTTTTCATTATTTTAGATTTCTTTTTGTTTAATTATGTATTTTATTTTTTTCCAGAAAGTAAATTGTGGCACAAATTCCTTAAATATTTAAAAATAATTAATTTCATTTTTACTCTTCATATGCATATTACCTTTCTTTTCTTTGTTTCTTACAATATTACAATAGTCACTGGGGATGAATAATAGAAATGTTTGAGTTTGTAGATAAGATAAATACTTCCATACTTTCTTTTTTATGTTTCTTTTATATATACATATATATTTATTATTTGGTGATTTTACATCATGAACCCCATCATACTCAGTTATCAGATTTCTCAGATTCGTGCCCACTCTTATGATCTCCCCATTTACAAAACCGCCCATTCATGTTACTCATTTGCTTACTGGAGCATAATTAAACTCCCTGTGGCCAGACCCTTAAAGAAAACAAGTCTTTCCTCACCCACACCCCTGACAGGAGCCATCAATGTATAAGTGAGGCATTGTGCCATTTAGCTATGTTCTAGTCTTGAGTTCTTGTGTACAATGACATCTCTTTCTTTTTATTTTTTTTAAAAGTCCACTAATGAGTGAGTACATCCCCTGCTTATCTTTCTGGGATTGTGATACTTCACTCAGGAGGATATTCTCCATATCCATCCATTTGCCTGCAAATTTTAGAATATCATCATTTTTTTCTTACTGCTGAGTGGTACTCCATTGTGTAGATGTACCACAGCTTGCTAATCCATTCTTCAGTTGAGGCACATCTAGGTTGTTTCCAGGTTCTTGCTATTATGAATAATGCTTCTATGAAAATAGTTGACCTAATGCTATTGGGGTGTATATGCCTAAGAGTGGTATTGCTGGATCCTTGGGGAGCTTGATCAACTTCCACACTTTCATTATTATTAATGAAAAAACCAAAAAGTTGTTTTAATTTTTTTATGTCTGTTAGAAAATAATCCAATGCTTTGAAATATAGCTAAAAATTTCCCTAGGGAAACTGAACTTGGCCAGCATAGCCATGTAGTTTTCTCTTGGATATTTGGCATTTCTACAGTGTAAAGTATCAGTGTTTTTCTTTTTAATATTTTATGTATTGATCTGATAAGAAAAATTGCTACCACCTAGTTCACTTTTTATACAAATGTAATTCTGGTTTAATTTTTTTCATAACATAAGGTAATACTGTTTCTCCTAAGAATTAAAATATGAATAACAGACAGTTCCTAGTCAAGAACTATTTTGCAACATCCCCGCCTACTAAAACACACTCTGAACTATTAAAATAATGTGCTTATTTTTTCAGAATTTTACCTTTCTTGAAGTAACCAATGAGCCTGACAATGTGACAGTGTCTGCAAAAATATATGGACTGGCAATATTCAGCTACTATATGTTCTGGTTAACAGCAAGTACTTCAGTTGGAAATGGAAATAAAAGCAGTGATGTAATTCATGTATACACAGACCAAGACAGTATGTAAATGAACTTGTCTTTATTTTTTAATCAGAACACTTAGAAATCTCATAATTAGATAAGGAACTTTTATTTGTGTATATAGGGATTATAATCTGTTAGACATGTTTAATTACTTGTCCTAGTAAGTTAAATGTGTCTAATGTGGCTCTGACTGTTACAACTGTAACAGCTTTTTCTACTTTTCCTGCATAATATTATTTCACAGGGTTGATGATTGTTTTGTTTTAACATTGTGCTGTGAATGAGCTCAGGGTTCTCCACACGAGGATTCTTTGTAAACACTTGGAATTTGAGTGTTCTTTCTATGACTTTACTTCTAATGTCTACTAAATCTCACTTTTCCAGTCTGTTCTGTTACAGCCTTCTATGTAAGAAGTACCTTAGTTTCTGCCTATCATACTTTATAATAACATTTGAATGTATGCATGTATATATATATTCTGTTGGTCAATTTATATGTATATATATATAGAAGCACAACAAAGCAATACTTTACTTGTCCTTGGTTAAAAAAAAATAACTTTTGAATAATGAACAGGCTCAACACAGAATTTCGGATCATCAGTTCATTAAAATCCTGTTGTTTCTGTTGCCCTGAGAAATGTCACAGTTATCCAGAATGGACAGGGAAGAATACTCCTGCAATCCTGGATTCTCTCTGTAATAGTTAATACACCTGCTCATTTGTTTCAGAAGGTGCTTTGAAATACACAGCAGCTCACTTTCTTTTCCATCTTTGAATCAATGCAGGACTTCATGAAGCATTTTTTAAAATTGTCTTTATGACAAACATAATAAAACGTGTAATTTCAATGGAAAGAAATTTCTTGTATACAGCTTCTTCAGAGTGCTGTTTATGCTGAACATTCACACACTGTGATGACTGAACCTTTGATTTTGCTGTGTTGTTTGTTTCAGTTTTCAGAATGCAATGGAAGGTGGCTTGCTGACCATTTCCCATGTGTCTTTTGTTTCCATTTTACTTAATATTAAGAATTTATTTTTTATGTATATGGATGTTTTGCCTGTATGTATGAGTGCATCAGAAGAGTGAAGTTCTCATGGAGACCAGAAAAGAACATGATACTCCCCTGTCCTACAACTGGAGTTACAAAAGGTTGTGAGTCATCATGTGGATTCTGAGAACCCAATCCAGGTCCTCTAGGAGAGGAGCAAGTGCTCTTAACTGCTGAGCCATCTCTCAGTCCCCCTGTGTTTATTTTTTAAAGATTACTTACTGTTGAGAAATGACTTTGACTTAGACTTTGCTCAATTAAATCCCAATGTTCATTGTGTGAAACAAAACATTATTTTACCAATACAAACATGAAAAACTTGGTCTTCTTCTTGACCAAAATAACTGTAATGGATGGGTTTATCCACAGAATATAATCAACATATGAAAATAAATAGTTGATAAAGGTTTAAAAACCTTTTAGCCTACTGTGTTCAATATAATTTGAGACACTTTTTAATTGTAGATCTCTCCCAAGATAGTTGCAACCCATAATAGTTGATTATAATTTCAAAATCATATGTAACTATTTGCTGTGCATTGTGTCGTGTGAGAATTTAAAATTTGCATTGAGACTAGTTGATATCTGAAAATTAAAATTTTATAAGTGGAATAATTTCTTAAAGTGCAAATAGAGGTTAGTGCTTTGTTGGCTGGAGATATTTTGTTTCTGGAGTGAGCAAAGCTTATAGTTTAATATTCTTACTACAAACATGACTTTCACCAAATCCCTTATGAACTCTAAGCATCATTCTCTGTATATTCATTTAATAATTGAAATAAGGAAATAAAATGTATTATTTAGATAATTACTAAACTATTGTTTCTACTTATATAGGGTGCATATAAACACATTTAATCTTTATCTGGTAATAAAGGCAAGTCAGAAGAATATAGAAACACAATTCTTACATATGTTTAGAATGATAGGGCTTATTTTGAATAATTTTCATATTTATATGAATAAGTGTTTGTATTTAAATAATGTACACATATTAGCTGGTAATGGTATTTCAATAATTATATTTAGTTTGTAAATTGTTATCACTGAGATAACTAATGGCTTCATGTTCTATTCACTACCTACCTCAGTACCGGAAGGGCTTGTTGGAAACCTGACATTTGAGTCTATTTCATCAACTGCAATAAATGTGAGCTGGGTGCCACCAGCCCAACCAAATGGACTTGTCTTCTACTATGTTTCACTGAATTTGCAGCAGAGTCCTCATGGCATGAGCCCACCTCTGATTACATATGAAAACAGCATATATTTTGATAATCTGGAAAAATATACTGACTATATATTTAAAATTACACCATCAACTGAAAAGGGATTTTCTGAGATCTACACTGCTCAACTACACATCAGAACTGAAGAAGATGGTAGGCAAGACCCTGTCATTGCTTACTATGTAGATTATTAATGTCCTTTTTCTATTGCATTTATAACAAAAGACATTATTTATTATTATGTTCTCAAGTCATTTTTTCAATATATGTAAGTCTAAAATGACTTAAAATTTTAACAGTCTGCTAATAAAATTAAGTTTAATTATATTTGAAGCATCTTCTTTACTAATGAAAAGCTGTTCTCTTTTTCTTTTATAGTTCCAGAAACTCCACCAATAATCAACACTTTTAAAAACCTTTCTTCTACCTCAATTCTCTTATCATGGGATCCCCCATTAAAGCCAAATGGTGTAATAGTAAGCTACCATTTAACTGTACAAGGGCCACACACAAACCACTCTTTTGTTACTTCTGCTAACCACATTGTACTGGAAGAACTCTCACCGTTTACCTTATATAGCTTTTTTGCTGCTGCAAGAACTTTGAAAGGACTTGGTCCTTCGAGCATTCTTTTCTTTTACACAGATGAATCAGGTAAGCTGGAAGATACACTGCTTCAAATGATTTCTCTATTCAGCTTGCACACTTTGCTTTGAAGGAACAGCCTGAACAATGAAAGACATTAGATCCTGTCATCAGTCACCTACTTTGCTGATCCCCCTCCCCCATTTTTTTCCAGTTCAGGGTTCTGATTAACCTGTTCTGTTTAAAACTGTTTTGAAATATCGAAGCAACTATTTATGGTATTTGTTTTTGGAACTGTAACTGTGGAAATTTTGTAGATCTCTATGAATTAGTTGATTCAAGAAGCTAGCATCAAGAAAGTATTTCTGTGCTACATGTTTTATGAACAAAAGTTGTACAATGTGTTTCCCTGCAGCGCCTTTAGTACCGCCCCAGAATTTGACTTTAATCAACTACACTTCAGATTTTGTATGGCTGACATGGAGCCCAAGTCCTCTTCCAGGCGGTATTGTTAAAGTATATAGCTTTAAAATTCATGAGCATGATACTGATACTGTATTTTATAAGGTAGGTTGATTATAACAGTGTAACTGCACCATTTAATTAATGCTAGGAATTATACAGTAATTTGTATCATTTACCTAAAATCTAATATATGCTATGCTTTCTTTTATTGATAAAATAAATATTCAATGATTTTTTTAACCTTTACACAAAAATGTTTATACTGCTCTTGTGGTAATCTTTCCCAATGGCATGTGATGCTACTGATCCTGAACTTTTATAACAATTTTTTTACTTTATGGCTTTCAGTGGTAATTCATTTGTAATCCTTAGTATTTTTTCCTTCTCCCATTTTCAGGACTCAGGGTCAATGAAAAACATTCAAAGAACCAATAGAACAGTGTATCTGCTACTTAGGTGCATGAGTTCTAGAGTTTGATTGCCAAAATATGTCATAAGTAGCTAATATATATTTAAAAATGTTGTCTCTCTCCCTCTTTTACCATGGCATATGAAGTCCTGGGGGTTTTTTATTTGCAAAAAGAGTGCAAAATATAGAATTAACATTTAATATTATATATGTTATAGTGTATTTCTATGATAAATCCATTTACTTGAATGTGCAGCTTACAAATTAAATACTAGAAAATCATTTTTTTTTATTATTGTCATCATGGTCCTTCCTATAAATTAATACAGTATTTTAATATTTGATAGGTTGAATAGAATTTGCATTTTGTAAGTTCCTAAATGTGAACTTGTTTTTAGAATTGTAAAGCTTGTATTAATGATATAAGTGTCTAGCCCATTAGTTATCCCATGTTTAAGCTCAGTATTTTCTCATAATTATGGATTGCCTGTATCAGCTACAGAAATGATTCACAGAAAAGAAATGGTTTTCCTGGAGTAATACCATTCTTAAGATTACCTTGCATGTTCATTGAAGTATGCATGTATATATATGAGCTAATTTCTATAAATGATGACCTTTAATATAAATATTCTTGACGGAACAGTAAAGCAAAGGCTCTGACATCAAACTATCTGGTTCAAATCTTCCTATTGAGACTTATAAGGATAAACTTACTTACAGAAATTACTTAAACTCTTAAGATTATCTTTTTCAAATGCAAAATAATAATTAAAAACCTCCATATGTTAATGAAGATTGTAAGTGTAAATCCATAGAAAACACCTTGGACAATTGCAAGTCATTTAATAAATGCATTAGTGTTCATTGCACACAGATTATAAAAGAGCACAGATTCCCTGTAGAGTCATGGTAGCTTTGAGCAAGAAAGAACATTATTCTGTTACTTGAATATATTTTCAATATCTTCAAACATTTGTTTTTTTCTGTTATGTGTTTTTCATTAAAAACATATAATTTTATGTCACAAAATACTAAGTATATAAGTTTAGAGCAAGTAGTTTTCTTTTTTAAAATTTACTATTAATTACATCTGTTTGCCATTATTTTCAATCCTTTTTAATTATGATATATATATATATATATATTTCAAATTCCTTTAGATCGCTTCTCATTTCACCCTCACTTCTAAATATTTAGTTTACTCCATCAGCTGTTGTCCCTTTGTCCAGCTTTTACTGCTACTGTGTTTTCCAACTTTCCTGACCAGAATCATTTTATGTTTTTTTTAAAAATCCTTTTTCTCTCATTTTATTCTTTTTCTGTTTTCAATTACCTGCAACTTTGTGGAGGCAGAGTAACATCAGAACCACTGCAAATGTCACTGCCTCCTTATCAGCCCACACTGACACTGACATCAGTTAGAAATTTGGGTCACTCTGATGTGCTAAAAGAAGTCATTTACTTAGTAAAAAGCTTTCTAAAGGCTCATTTTTGTGTAAATGTATTCCACAGCCAATCAACTAATTTATTACAGTGAATGATTAAACGCTCAAGTTTAGTCATTCCCCTGGTCATTATTTCTTCTGAATCAAAATAAAAATGAATTTTTATCATGCCTAACTTTTTATTCATAACACAGTTTGTGAACTTTAATAGGTAATATAAAGTTTTTGCTGATGGGAACCATATTCTGCTTATTAATTCTTATAGTCCACAGGTCATCTCTCATGGTTTGTAAACAGGGAGTATAATATAAAAAAGTAGTCAAAATAGTCCCTATAGCTGTTAATAAGCTTCTGAGGATTATTTTCAAATATGAGATAATGATAGTTACTGTTCTATTTTTTTTTCCTGAAAATCTTCACATATATCTCTCTGATCTCCTCAAAATTCACTAATTCTTTTCTGATGAATTATTATTTGCATGCATAAGTGTATGTGTATATACATATCTATTTCTAAATACACCTGCTTTTCATGGTGATGATTTTAAAATGTGATGCAGTACAGATGCCTCAGGACTGAATGCTCTTTAGATGCCACAATGGCTCAGCTAGTAAAGATTCTTGTCACCAAGCCTGACCACTTGAGTCCAAACCCCAGAACCACAAGATAAATGGGGAGGACGGATTCTAAACAAGTGGTTCCTTGACCTCCACACAAATGCCATGGCACTGCCCCAGGATAAATGAGTAGATAATGTTCTTTGTAAATTTCTACCAGTGAAATGTGCAATGAACAGTCAGCACAGTTTGGATTTTGAGATTTTGAGAGCTATGGTTTAGTATTTGTTAGGTTGTTATAAGAGTGCTCTGGCTTGACCTTTCACGTTCTTTAGGTTACATTTTCTAATAACATTTTTTATTACTGGCAGGAAATTTTTCTATAAGAAAGCCTATTCATCTCTGGTCGACTATCATAATGTTTTTTAGTTTTTTTCCCCACATTTTTCTAAAAATGTCAAAATAGAAGTTTAGGAGTAATTTGGAATCTCCAACTTACGTTCCATGGAGACAGAGATTTTGTGTCATCTGTGGCTGTAATACAGTAGCTGATAAGTAAACATATGCAGATATGCTGGATATTATGAAATAGGTGAATATGAATTTGGAAGAATGACTATTGCTGCCCAGAAATAAACTCTGCTTAAATTTGTAACTTTCACTTAGTAAATTGAAAGGAAATTGACACACAATTCTAAAAAAATAGTTCAAAAACAAAATTTATGGTATTCTTTAAAACCAAAATGGTATGTAGCTCCTCCTTATATCATAAGCTTAGCATAATATGAAGGAAAAATATTTTGGTTATTAATATTTATCAACTCACAGGTTAAATATGAGGAATATATTATTACATTCAAATATATCAGATAATTACAATACATATCTGAGGATGCCCTGTGACTAAGGATCTTTTGCTTTTCAGAATATTTCAGGTTTGCAGACTGAAGCCAAGCTTGTTGGGTTGGAGCCTGTCAGCACATACTCCATCAGTGTGTCTGCATTTACCAAAGTCGGAAATGGCAATCAGTTCAGTAATATAGTGAAATTCACTACTTGGGAGTCTGGTTAGTCACAATTTCTGCATCTGCAATGTTTGTTCTCATATTTAATAAAGACTTTCACCATCCTTCTTTGTTTAATAAAGTACCATTTAGTATTACACTCAAAAGAAAATTGAATTCCAGTGCTAAAAGCTTAGGCTGAGTCATTTCTGGAATCATATATATGTATTGATATGTGCATATTTACATGCTACTTTACCTCTAGACTTAAGACAAAATAAAAGACTATTAAAAAAAAAAAAAAGACCTGTCAAGGTAAACTTCTAGACACTGTAAAAGTGTCTTAATTCTGTGAGGCTGAGGAAAGCAAGGAAGAGAACCACATTTCCTCTCAACACAACCGTTTAGAGTTTCATGAATTGTGACAAGGATTTTTCTTCAGGAAAAGATTTGAAGTACCGGAGTCAGTGTTGTCTCTTGTACTTCACAAATCCTCTTGTAACATGGTTTTCCAGCAACAGATCACTACAGTGCAGTGGTATGAACTACATCTAGACTTTGTGTAGGCCTTAGATAAGATTTTATTTGTGAATTAGTTAATGGTGAACTAAGCATACTCCTTTCCTTCTACTATCTAGGTCATATATTTAAGATGCCTCTCTTCCTCTTTTCTTTTTAACAATTATTATGCCCTCTGCATAAAGGAGACAGTTGTGTAGCTTAGACAATTTGAGGGTCCCAGGCATGTGATGAGGATTCATCTCTGGTGCATAAACTGGCTTTATGGAGCCCATTCCTTTGCTCAAACTTGATTCACAGAGGAGGGGCTTGGTTCTGCCTCGACCAAATGTACCAAGCTTTGATAACTCCTCATGGGAGGCCTGACCCTTTTGGAGGAAAAGATGAAGCAGAGAGGAAGGCTGAGGGAAGCAGAAAATGAGAGGAGGATCTGAAGTAAAATGAATAAAAACATTTTTAAATTAAAATTTAAAGAAAGAAATAAAAAACAAACAATTATTACCAAATGACTAAAAATTCATTTTCTAGTCAGTTCATAGTAGTTCTGGACTGACTTGTAATTATTGTAACTTTACACTAAGACTGGAGGTTAAAGATGCTGAATCAGTCATTTCCCCATGACCTTACAGATGTTTGAGATCTCTTACAGCATGTCTACAGATAAATCAAATCCCATAGATAAAGCATGAGCTATGTAATCACTGTCTGAATTAGAATCCAATCTATAAGGCTTGTTGGTTGTATAACCTTGACAAAAACTCAGGGTTCCTCTGAGCCCTGTACCTTAACTACCTTAACAAAAAGGAAACACCTATTAGCCACATACATTGTACAAGTGGTCCAAAATACTTGATAAGATCCATTATCTCTTAATTATTAGAGAGTTTATAATTTAATAAATGCAACATAAATATTATTATAAATATTCCTTGTTTTGAATGAAGAAGGCACAATCCAGTCAGAATAGATGAAACATGCCTTCAGTCTTAGTGAGCAACTCAACTGGAACACCATCCATGTTTTTTGTAGGAAATGGTGGATATAACTAAGAGAAGTGTGTAACAACTGGGGAGAATATCTAAAGACTTTCAACCTATAAAATATTTAGTACTATTCACACAAAATAAAGTTGAGGATTACCATACATAAACTACAGTATAAACTAGTGTTTTTCTTAGTAACAAGGCTAAGTCACAAAACATAGTGCTTTGATTGCAAAAGTTATAGAGAATTTGCACATATATATATTCATATGTTTATATATGTAGATAACGCTGTCCTTAAACTCAGAGATCTGCCTGCCTCTGCCTCCCAAGTCCTAAGACTAAAGGTTGTAGTGAACCACCATCACCTGACTCATTTTTATATGTTAATTACTTATTATTTATTAAGAGATCAGAGTCAGTTAAAAAGACGTGCCCAAAACTTTTGATTGTGTTGATTGTGTATGTCAGATACATTTTAGTATTGTCTTTATGCATTGATGTATTTATCTTCAGAAGAAGGGATTATAAGAGACATATTCAGGGCTGGAGAACAATTGTTGAGAAGTCATTGATTTCATCAACTTTCTGTAAATCACATTTATATAATAGGAACATTTCTTTTTTTGAGATGAGCAGTTTCTAATCAGTGAATTAATTGCATAGTGATTTTTTTCCACTACCCCCATTTTACCATAACAATGAGGTTATGTTATTAACACTAAAGCTAGGGGAAAATTATTGGATATTTCTGGTGAAAGTAGCAGTGTCCATGAACTATAATCATGATCATGGATGGAGTATTATATTCACTCATGTCAGCTACATAGAAAGAGCACCAGAGAAAAAAGTTATTGTCAAATAAATTGAGAGAAATTTTAACAACAACAACAAAACTGGAGACCTTTCAACAATACCTCTAGTTGCTTTAAAAATAGTTCCTATTCTTTCAAAGAACCTTAATAAAATTTTGCTTATAAACTTTACTGCACTGTTGGGCCTGCAACATGATGTTAGACAGTTTTGTGTTGCAAAATGTTCAATAATAAGTGTTGAGAAGGTTGCACCATTCTGGTTAAAAAATCTGGCACTTGTGACTGCCTGGACTTGAAGTCATGCCTTTCTAAGACTATGAAAATACGTTTGCTGCTTTGTCCTAGTTAAACTTCCCATTAAAGGCTGAATATTGTGAGAATTAGCAAAATAGGAGGAAAAAAAAAGCCCATTGGCCATTTATGTTAAGAACTCGTTACACACCTTTTGGAAAAGTTGACATATTATGTTTTTAAATTTTTAATTTATTTTTTATTTTGCATACCAACCACAGTTCCCTCCCCTTCCCTTCTCTACTCCCCCACTTGCCCTTTACTCAATTACCCATCCGTTCCCAATGGAGGACAAGGCCTATTGGTTGCTCCACACTGGCTGGCATACCACGTTAGAGCAGGACCAAGCCTGGATTGGACATATTAAATTTTAATTTTATCTTTGTTTGTGAAATCTCATCTTAGCTCTAGGTTGTGCAATTTAATAATTTACTATGTGTGTATAAATTTTAACTTTGAGCAAATGTTTTTTTCTCAAGTTCCAGATATTGTACAGAATATAGAATGTATGGCACGTACCTGGCAGTCCGTATTAGTGATGTGGGATCCACCCAGAAAAAAAAATGGAATAATTCTCCACTATATGATAACAGTCGAAAGAAATTCAACAAAAGTTTCTCCCCAAGACTGCATGTATACTTTCACAAAACTTCGTGCCAATACATCATACGTCTTTGAAGTAAGGGCATCAACCTCAGCTGGTGAAGGAAAGGGAAGCACATGTAATGTCAGCACTCTCCCTGAGACAGGTAACTAGTATGGAGTACATGACTGACCTGAAACAGGTAACCAGTGTAAAATAATTAAATAAGCCCCAAATCTGTCATTAATAGCTTGAAACAGCAAAATAGTATGAAATTGGTAACTGCACAGGTGTAGATGACTAACATAAAAGCAGGTAACTAGTATGGAATAGTAAATAACATGAAACAGGTAGTTATTAGTAGTCTGAAACAGCTTACTAGTTTTAAACAAGTAACTTATAGGAAATAGGCAAATAACCTGAAACAAGTATTTTAGCTGGAACAGGTAAATAGTGTAAAATTGGTAACTAACCTGACCAGTTCATTGCTATAGGACTAGCCTGATAACTAGCCTGATAGGTCTAAAGGTAACTAGTATGAAGCAGATTTCTATTCTGAACTATTTAGCTATTTACAAATAATGTCACACATTTGTCAGTAGTAGTTACATAATAAATTTTTATTAGTATGTCTATGCATGTCTATGTGTATGTATGTTTGTATGTATCTGGTGATGTGTGAATGAATTCATACATTATACATACATACTTGTGTGTGGGTATGAACACCTGAAGATGGCATGAGAGTTTTGATCCATGATAGTCTTTGATTTCTGTATTGAGTCAGAGTCTGTCAGTTGAATGCAGAGCTCATTGATATGGCTGCTGAAGCTACTAAGGTTGCACTAGGGAGCGTACATCTTTTCTTTCTTCCATGTTCCTGAATTACAGGTAAGCCACCATGTCCGATCAGCATTTACATAGGTTCTGCAGAACAAAACACTTGAATGACAGTTGATTTACACACTCAGCCACCTACACAGCCACTATAGCATATTTATAGAAAGATGCAAAGGTTTTGTTAGAAAAGGAAGCCTGTGCTTCCTTAGCTGACCCATGTGAATTCTGAGTACCAACCAAGTGCATGTAACCCTCTAACATATTGAGAGTGTTCAATCATTACTTAAATGAAGTAATTAACATGCAAACTTTCCAGATTATAGCTTCATATTAATTGTTTTCTTGGCATCCTTGGTGCTTTTGTGGACTCTTATCAGAGTCCTATGTATCCATTTCCTTTTCAAATACTCAAATCTCTCTTTCAGATCTCATCTGAGTAAAAGAAAAATGTCCCTCAAATCTATTCTATAAGACTCTGTCACAGCTTCTCAGCAGTAATTCTTTATGTTATTTCCTTCTTTCTATCTTCTCTCATATTCCACTGGTTTCATGAAGAAGAACTGGACTCATTCTTGATAACACCACGTCTCTGGCTGTCAGTCCTGATGAGATCTATGGTGTGGGCATAACTGCTTACTACTTCACATGTACTTCGTCATCATAGGTCTTTTATGAGCCCCAGCCCCTGGTGAAAACCACATCACCTAATTTAACTTCACATTTCTATCCATGAGGATACAAACTTAAGAACATTGAAAGACCTGCCTGTTGTGGGACTATGCTCTTGTACACTGTAAATATTTGTTATTGTAAATATTGGTTTATTAAAATGCTTATTGGCCAGAAGCTAGGCGCACAGGAAGCATAAGCAGGGCAAACAGACAAGGAAAATTTGAGGAAGAGGAAGAGCGGGGAAGTCACCTACCTGACTCAAAGGAAATAAGATGAGATTGCTACGCTGACCAATGGTACCAAGCCATATGGCTAAACATAGATAAGAATCATGGGTTAGTTTAAGAGTAAGAGCTAGAAAATAATATGTCTGAGCCATAGGCCAAACAGTGTATAATTAATACTAGACTTTGTGTGTTTATTTGGAACTAAATGGTCACAGGATTGCCTCAGCAGAACAAAGAAACTTCCAACTACACTTGCCTTTCTCTCTGGAACCAGCATCCATTCAATTCCCACTCATCTGTGAGTTTGTAAATATCCTTCCTTTGTAGGTTAGAATGGCTGTATTGCAATATCATCTTTTGCTTCTCAAACAATGTTGTGATCTTCTCAGGACGGTCTTTAACTCTGAAAAGATTCTACTCTTTACCCAAAATTTAAGCTGCTGAATACTGCTGGGAAAAAATTAGAAATTGTTCAACTTTGAATTTGTTTTCCATGATGTCTATGGCGGCTTATTCATTTTGCTATGTCTTGGGTTGAAACATTACCATTTCCTATGGAATAACATTTACATACAGAAGTGATATGATAGAGAATCATTGAAAGACAAGAGTCTAGCATATAATAGTTGCAGTCAGGTTCAAAAAACAAAATAGCAAAATAAAGTTTTCTTTGTGCTGGGTCTTTACTGCTTCCTTCGATGTCTCTGTAGAGCTCTTATCACCCACAATTATTGATCATCCTCTTCAGTCTTTTCTTTCCACTTTAGGATTTCAATTGAATTGGTTCTACCAAACAATTTAGATCTCTGTTCTGCCAGTTTAGATCTGTTAACAAATATACTTGGGCATTTAAAACATAGATGTGATACTGAAAGTCAAAATGTGTGGGAGTAGCCAACTTTTTCAAATGCTTCTTCTATTCTCACTCTCCAAAACTCTATTCCATAACTTAACACTAGTTAGAATCTGTCTTTCTCCTAGTACTATGTTCTTACATGTCTTCACCATCTCTTATATAGTGGATGTCTCTAGTCTAACTTTATTTATTCAGCACAATAGACTTCAGCTATTCATCCTAGGAAGTTGTAGCTAAATACCTACTATAGTCTAGGAAAGTTCAGCTCAAATGTGGATCCGTACTAAAGCTTTCATTGACACCTCAAGCTTTGGCAGCCAGATTATTGCACCAATGCCTCAAGTTGTAAAGGATCTGAATCAGTACATTATAGCATAGTACAGACATTCCAAACACTATAAATTTGTTGAAGTACTGTACTAGTGGATACAGGTATGTCTGTGGACAGATGAACAGCTTCATATAGGTCCAACAAGGGGTGAAAAATTCCCAGTGAGAGAATAGCAGAACATTGCTAAGAGAAAATATTTTCAAATACAAAGAGATAGTCTTTATCAGGGAGTACCAGGCTTTTTTTTTTAAAGTCATAAGCAGTATAGACAGGAAAACTGGCAAATAAGAAAGAATGATAATTCAAAAATAAATGAGATTTTTCAGACTTCCAAAAATTAGATAGAGTGCTTATTATTATTTTAAGCCTACTTGTGTTCTGGATTAAAGTCAGTCAAGAGAATGAAGCAGATATTCAGTTAATAGAGTCAAGATACAATGAAAGTTTAGTGTACATTTGATATATAGCCACCTGACTTCACAGTCCTTGTTACATTTATTTGTTCAAGAATTTGAATGGATCTTTTTTTTTTTAAAGCCACACCTACTTCAACAAGGCCATACCTCTTTTTTATTTTTTATTTTTTATTTTTTATTTTTTTCCTTCTTTATTTTGTATTTATCAAAAAAAAACAGTAAAAAGAATTAAAAAATGCGGAAGAGTTAACAATAACTATACAGAGGATAATAATCATAAGCATGGCTTATCAAGGGTGGAAATGCATATAAGATTGCTACACATATATTTTCTTTGTGTTCAGCTTTCCCTCTGAATTTTTTTTTCCATCCCTGTATATCCTTATTGAAGGTCTCTTCCCCCTCCCACCACATCTGATCATTTTTCTTCTCTGCAACTCC
This sequence comes from Sigmodon hispidus, assembly GCA_004025045.1. Classification (NCBI taxonomy): domain Eukaryota; kingdom Metazoa; phylum Chordata; class Mammalia; order Rodentia; family Cricetidae; genus Sigmodon; species Sigmodon hispidus. Next base: position 36,458 of record PVIH01000745.1, read on the forward strand.
CCATCCCCTCCCTTGGCAGGGAACAGACAGTCCTATGGTCACACTGGCCCAATAATGCTTGGATCAGTCTTCACTCCCGGCCAAATCCAGTTTTGTCTCCCCTCCCTCAAGAGTGAGTCAGGTGTTCCTATAGATGGACTGGGGTAATAGATCCGAGCCTGTCACCCTGCACAAAACTCAAATCCAAGTGGATCAAAGACCTCAACTTAACCCCAACCACTTTGAACTTGATAGAAAAGAAAGTGGGAAATACACTTCTACAAATTGAATGGATCTTAATTCAGGTTTGAAAGTCTACCTAGATGGACAATGGAGGTAGAGTAAATAAAGATTTAGTTAGCCATTGACAGCTTGGATGGCTTCTTGTGCACCCGCACAGTTTGCTCTTCTGATCTCTGTCTCTGAAAGAACAATCATAAAGCCTCACTCCAGATTTCTGGAGTGAGAATTTTATCTATTAGCATACCAAGTTTTACATTTAAATGAGGTGATGTGGATAATAATGCACTTAATTCTACTCTTTGCTTTCTACTTAAAGAGACCACATGGTTTTGTTTTCAAAATTTCTGCTAGCGAGACAGAAGAAAGAACGAATTTGTCATTCAGGCACTGGCAAGTTTGTAAAAGGAAAAAATGATTTGCAGTATTCTAGTAGCTATTTTTATCAGGACTTTTTCTCCATTTTTGCATATTATTTCCACCTACCCATCAGTCAAAAGTAGAACTGTTTTCTTCCCAGTGAAATGTAAAATTTCTTGTAATTAAGCAGAATCATTCAGATGGAATATTAATTTCTGCTTCATAAGTATTTTTATTCATCTTTAAAATTAGGTGTTTGAGACTAATATATAATTATATTTATGATTACAATTCTCGTTAGGCATCTAATTTTTTATGAGTATTCACATGAATTGTTTGTCGATGAGATGCCAGTAAAAGCTAGGGACTCATTGTTCAGAAGGAAGCAGTTTTATAGCTGTTCCAGGCTCCTAATTTATGGTAGAAAATTAGTCACAGCATACAGCTAGCTCTGAGTCACAGACTCTTTTCTTATTCTTGTCATAAGAAGAAATTAAATTTGGCTCACTCTCTTCTTGTCTGGTGTTTGACCTTGGCTAACATTTTTTTCTAGGTATCTGTGTGTGTGTGTGTGTGTGTGTGTTTGTGTTTCTGTGTCTCTGTGCATCTATGTCCCTCTCCCTGCTCCCCCTACTGCACATAAACACAAATGCATATGTGTACGTCAGCATAGAAAAACCTCAGTATAGGATATTCAACAGGTGATATCCACTTTGTTTTATGAGACAGACCTACTCACCAGCATGGAACTTGCCCAGTAGACCAGGTTAGTGGTCTACTATGCACATCCTTCTGTCTCCATACCTCAGTGCTATAATTACAAGAGCACCCTCCCTCAACAGAGCAAGTTTTTATTGAGGTTGTAAAGCAGCATATACAGTATAAGTTATCTTTATGCTATTTTGTGTCAAAAATGTCATGTATTCTCCCCCAGTCTCCCCAACTCCTTGATTTCCCAGCCCCCTTTCCTTTTTAGATGTCCCATGTGTCATTTTGTCAACTCTTCCCCACTGTTTGTAGCTATAGACAGTGGGGAAAATGGAAAAGTACAAATCTGTCATCTTCCAAGGCCAAACATGTGTGTCTTTTTAAATGATTTGTGTGGATCTTTATATCCATTCTAGTAGACATGATTGATGGACTATATGGGGCCTACAGAGAAGAGTGCATAAGCAAATATACTATGCATGAAAAGTTTTAATGATGCACTGCTTGATCTTCAGTGCACCTTGAGAATAACTTCAGCAATTTTGTTTTGCAAGCATGAGGTATGAAGCAAAGGGAAAGGAGTTGAGTGTGCCCTGGCTTTCTGTGGCTGACTGACCACAGCTAGTACTGATCCAAAACATCTCTTTTGCCTCATGATCTTCTCTGCCTTAGAAATTCAGACATTGTCACAAGGTAAAATAACTGGTTCTATCATGAAAATTTTCCCATTAAAAAATCTATGTAATAATTACACAGATGAGGGTAAATCCAATATTGTTCAACTATGGATTAAAGCCTCAGGCAAATAATTTATAACCTCAAATCTGTGCTTCATCTACAAAACACAAAGTACTACAAGCTAGTGTGCCTTGAGTTATTAAATACAGAGGCATTGTGGGAAATGTTTTAACATTCCTAGGCTTGAACCACATATTTTTAGCTTGGACCAGTTCCAAAGAGGTAATGTTTGGTATTTTCAAACAGTCTTAGGTATCAAATTCTAATTTTAAAAGTTCTTTTAAACATAATTTAAAAAAATGAATTTGGTTTACTATGTATAATTCTCCTTGATCTTCTTGTTACTCCAATATCTTTCATTAGTGAACTTGAGGCAGGCATTCTTGGCTCCAGCCAAGCGCCAGCTAAAGCCAGCTGTTCTTCCTGCAGTTTTTCAAGACTTATTTAGGAGCCAGGGCATATCTTATTACCTTATTTTCCATTCGTGCTTTATGTAGCTGATACTCTGGCACAGCCTTGACATATCAACCTCCTCTCTCATCCCCCCCTTTTGAACTTCTAGTTTTAAGTAACTTGTGTGTGTGTGTGTGTTTGTGTGTGTGTGTGTGTGTGTGTGTATAAAATTTGTCTTTTCTCTCTAGTAAATATAGTACTTGAAAGCTTCAGGAAGGTACTAATTGGTTTTTTATGAGATTTTAAACTATATAGACAACATTTAATGGTAGTATAAATATTCTGAAATGTTCAATAAATGAATTGAGAAAAAGCATGTTTAAAAGCAATGTATTCATTTTGACTTAATTTAAAATCAATGCTATATAAATGATTTAATTGTGTAAGTCATACAAATACAAATATCACAGTTTAGTAAATTAATACTAAAGCTCTTTGTCTTAAAAAATACAAATTTGTGAAAGAATCTTTTTTTAATGAAAGATAATAAATATTGTCTTTTGGAATTTAAATAAAAGTCCCATTTCTTAGTATATTACTGTATTAGAATTGTAATTTGAATTTCACCATATATTTATTACAAATTAAATCTTTTATTAGTACTGTGACTACTTTACCTTACAATAAAAACTTGCTTATTAGAAAAAGTAATAAAAAGTCAACATGAGTCATAAATCTATACAGATTAAAGGATGCATTAAAATTTGTAATTAGTTTTCTGGTTTGCTACTAATTAATTCTATGGTAGATATTTTTCTTTCTAATATATATTGCAACTTTGTTTGATTGTCTGAGATAGGGACCTGTAACCTTGGCTAGCCTTAACTTGCTACTTGGCCTAGGCCGTCCTCAAACTTCTAAAAATCTTCTTGCCCCTGTCTTCAGAAGGCTGATGAAGGAAATGAACCAGAAAGCCTGCTTTCATTTTAAAACTAATTATATACAAGCATATTAGTGATACACTGTTACATAGAAGAAGTTTAACGGGTTTAAATTATGAACTCCAAATTTAATACAGAGTGTGACTTTAGGATGTTGTACTGTTACTAAGTACATAAGCCATGATCCTCAAGATCTATCCTGTGAACCATTGTAAAAAAACATCTTATGTACTTTGCCTGCATATTAATCATAATGAATGATAGCAAAGTCATCACTGTCATATATGGTGTAGTCTCAGGTTTCCTTTGGTGTGGATATATTAGACTTATCTTAAAGCTCCTGTTTTTCTTTCTTTCAGAAATACAGATTTCTATTGAGACACCAACATCTATTATTTTTGGTGTGTGTAAATTGTACAGATTAGAATGCATTTAGAATGTTTTCCTGTGATTTTATAGAAAAGATGTTCTCTTCTTATTTTCATAGTACTTTATACTCATGGGAAATTTATATGTGGTCAAATGCACAAAAATTTAGTTGCAAAACTTCATTGAGTTTTGAGAGTCATATGTTCACCCATATTACCTCTTCCTGTCTACATGTAGGCTGCTTCTTTATTCCAGGGAAATTCCTCTAGCACACCTACTCCTCAAGGCAGCACTGCACTCATGTCAGTCCACACAGATTAAATTTAGCTTTTCTTAAGCTACATATGCTCTTTTGTGTCTTGCCTATTTCTCTGAATGCAAATTAGAAAGAAATTTATATTGTTATGGCCTTATAACTTTTTATTCAGTGTTAGATTATTTAATTTTATGTGTGCATGTTTTGTCTGCATGATCAGATTATAGTTTCTCAAAGTTAGAGAGAGATCAGAGTATGTTATTACTAGTTTGGGATTTTTTTCAAAATTATGTTTGCAAATAAGTGTTTCTGAGGTTTCTTTATTATTTTGACAAGAACTGTAATAACAAAACATTTTGTGCAGAATATCACAATAAACACTTGGTAGGTACACAGGATATGTGTTTACATTTTAGCAGTATATGTGTATTTTAATAGATTATTAGACGTTCTGTTCATTCATATTTTTGTAATATTTCCATTAATATTTGTTCCCTCTCTCCATCTTATCTCTCATAGCAATCTTAAAAATTTAAACTACTTAATTGTTTGTTATGAATATGTTCTCATAGTTTAGATTGAAGGTATTTTGTATATACATCTTTTAATCAATGTTTCTTTTTATAGAGACAAAGTCCTTAGAGAAAAAAAAATTTAAATCATTATTCAGTTAGAATTAGTTATACATGCATTACATTTCCTATTTATATCCTTAATTTTTAAAGTGATATTCACTAAGTGCCAATGCTGGCAGTATAGAACCTGAGTTCTTTCTGACAATTAGATACATTTTTTTTACTGCATAAAACTATTATTAAGAGACTGCTTACTAAATATTTATATAATTTTATATGCTATTTATATGATTCTTTAGAAGATATATGTATGTAAATATTTTATATTTCAGTGCTAGAGGTTATTGCATTTTGTTCACTTATTTTGTCTTTATGATTATGAAGATTTATGATCTTGACTTTTTAAAATTATCTTTATATCAGAGTCAAATTTATGGCTTATTTCTGCAAAGTCATCTTGTCTACTAACCAAATACTGGGCTCATTTAACTTCATTGTGGTTCAGTTTCCTCTGTATCCATATATTATCACATTCCTTTGTATTTCTTCTTAGTGCTGTTCGTAATTTTCTTTATAATCATGATCTACATTATATTTCACATACAAAATATGTAGCTGGTTTCTATAAAATTTACCTTTCCCAGACTGAACACATGGCTTCGTGATTAAGAACACTTGCCAGTTTTGTAGAGGATTCAGGTTCAGTTCCCAGCACCATAAGGCAACTCAACCATTTCTAACTGCAGTTCTAAGAGATCTGATGCCTTCTTCTGGACTCTACAGGCACCTCATACATGTAACATACGTACATATATATGTATATGTGTATATATACATGCAGGCAAATATTATGCAAATAGAATAAAAACAATGCATATTTAAAAATTGTCTCTCATTAATGCCAGATATATTATATATTGTATTTCTTCAACTTTATATCTTACCAAAGAATTTCTGTTGGTTTTTATTTGTTACCTATGGTCACAATCTAAACTTCTCTTCCTATCTTTTGCTGCCTTTCAATAATAACATCACATTCCTAGTCTCCAGTTTACAACTTATGACAACTAATTTTCTTCTATCTAGGCTGATTACCAGCCCTTGGAAAACATTTCATTGCCATTTATAGATGGCTGTCCATCTTCAAACTTGTGGAATACCTTCTATTAAATTTTTCCTATTGTCATAGACTCTTTATAGTGGTTTTCATAAAATAAGCTACTTTATGTGTCTATAAAAAGGAACCTATACATTTAGATTTGTAACCTATAAAACTTGAGATGAAGCCAGGCAGTAGTGGAGCATGCCTTCAATCTGAGAACTTGAAAGCCAGAGGTAGCTAGATCTCTGAGTTAGAGGATAGCTTGTTCTACAGAGTGAGCTCAAGGACAGCCAGGGCTACACAGAGAAACTATGTCTCAAAAAACCAAAACTCAATGTGTGGTACTGATGAAATTCAAGTCAGTTCAAATTTATAATTGTTATATTAAAATTTGATATAGAAAATTTTAATTTTAATATTGGGCCATATATGTTAGTTTTAGCAAACTGATATTTGTGTGTGCTTATGTTTCTTTAACTCTCTTTTAAAATAGGTCATGTTCTAGAGTTTAAATATTTCTTAACAAACTCTAAAAATTGTGACTACTATTTTTAGTTTTTGTAAGTATAATTAGTAAATAAAAATGATCAGATAGTATAAACATTTATACAAGAAGATACATATAGATATCTAAAATTAATAGTTGCAATAAAAAAGTTTCAAAACTTGGTTTTGCACATTAGCGTACCTAGCCAAGTTCTGAGAAATCAAATCAAACTGCAATCAGTATTTTGTAGTAAGAGGCTTGCAATTCCTAAAATGTGACATTCACAAATAAACATAATATTTAAATTTCATCTGTACTTTCATCTTCTAAGTAGCAACTGTAATTTAGTCACTGAAGACTGGGAAATATTCAAATCTGTATAAAGCTTTACATAGTTTTATAGATGCTTCAATTCAACTGTGATTTGAATAGAACATGTTTATACTGATACAAATAATTTATGAATAAAAATGTAATTTCATAAATTCCTTGGCCATTAATGTTGATCGCTTCATCACAGTTCAGTCATGTTTAGAAAATGTAAGCAAGCTGTGTGATTACACCAGGAAACATGGAATGATGTGTTCAAATTAGTACCATCTGTGGGTAGAAAAGGTTTTGAGATTTTTTTAGTCATTCTTAAAGAATGGAAATCTGATTCTCCATGCTAAAGTGAGTGTAATCCTCTTTGTATCTGTAATTTAATAGTTGCCTTGAAATGGTCCAGTTCCACACACAGTTCATCAAAAGTGAAGATACTGGATATAAATGAGGGTTACTTACTGTTGGTCACTTCTGGGGACTTGTGAAGTTGCCCTGTTATAGATTATCCATGCGTTACAGCATACATTTGGGGTTTGTTCATTTCTAGTTCATCTTTCTAGTGACATCAAAATCAAAGGGCTATTCCAATAAATTATAATTTATTCACAAATACTTGCTGAGCACACTACTCTGAAATGCTGATTGTATGTGACTGTCCTATGATACAAAGCAGAACAGTGTGCATCACATGAGCATATGTTTCTCCTACTCACAGTAAGAAAACTTTCTATCTGGACTTTGCTACCTCGTCAGGCAAAAATATGACTGTACTTAAAATTTCCTTCTTTGGAATACTTATTTGGGGAATACTAGATTCTGTGATCCAGTAATATCCTGAAAAAGTTATTCTGCATCAAATGTTGTTATTGCAGTCTCCTACAATACTAAAATCTGAAAGTTGAAGGAAAATGTTGTTCCTACAGCTACAAATAACAGTTGCATCTCCTGAAAAATGAAAAGGGCCAATACCTTTGCCATTTTTAGTTCATGGACTGGTGGCTGCTCTTTAGTGTACATTTTTATATGATCTTCAGAGTCTTCTCCCTAGAACACATAACTATGGAAGAATTTAGTTTCTTGCCCTTGAAGGCACAAGTTACCTGGGTCTTTTGAGGCTCCATCTTCTTGGTTAGCTCCACTCCTAGTGGCTTAAAATACAGGGGAAGAACTTGGGAGGACTGGTTGGAGGTTGACATAAAGAACAGTTTCTGGGCCACAGTACTTGGCTCCCGAGGAGAACAGGCAATGAATTTGACAAAAAGCAATGTAAATTTTTAATAAGATTTTTTTTTTAAAAATGTATTATTTCTTCACTGCACTTTGGCGAAAACTGAAAATTTAAATCAGTTTAGAAGGCTTCACATGATGTGATTCTGCCTCCCTGTGTGTCCATGTTTCTCTCTTAACTATCTTTCTCTTTGTGCATGCAGTGTTTCCAGTATACCATGCTTTGTTTTCCCTTTGAGTTTTACCATAAGTTGGTGTTGTTCATCTGTCAGGCTAGTTCTCACTGTCTGCTCTCTTAAAAAATTATCTCTCAGTAGTAGAGCTTGCTCAAGCCATTGAAATAAAACCACATGGTATGTATTTGTTTTATTTGTGTATTCAAAACTATTTATTAAATAACTAGCCTAGAACATGGGAGACACTAGCCAATGTGTACTCTGATATTTTATGTATATGGTATCTTATCATATTTTATAATTATTTAATATTTTATTGATATGGTTACAGAGACAATTCTTTTCAATTATTTTAAATTTTGAGACTATAGTATAATTCTGTCATGTATTTCTTCCAAGCCCTTTCAAACTCTCTCCAAACACTTCCAGATACACTTCCTTGCTCTTTGTCAAAATCATGGCCTGTTTTTTTCTCATTAATTACTGTTACATGTATATATGTATACTTACATGCATATATGATCAAAAGTATATTTCCCAGTGTGTAAAATGCACTCACATTTATGTTTTCAGGAATTACCATTTGGTATTAGATAACCAGTTGGTGTACTCTTTTCTGGAAATAGTGTTTCTCTTACACTCAGTATTTCTCAGTTACTTGTAGGTCTTAGTATATAGGACTAAGATCTCATGGGCTTCCCCTGTCCACTTTCTAGATGTTTTATACAAAATATTAAACATGTGAGGAAAATAGATCAAACTTCTTTAGAGTGTATTTTCAATGTCAGCTTGAATAACTCTAGTAAAGTAGTCATCAGATCAGAATAATAAAATATGTACAAACTAACTTTTTGTCGTAATTATAAAATAAAGACCCACTTGAGATTTTGACCTCACTTTGTTCTAAGTTTTGTATCAGATACTGCAGAAGTAGTGACTTGATCATTTTATAGAAGAAAACAATATTGGAAATTCATTGCTATCTAACAAAGTATCCAAATAGGGTGGTTTACAACAATACAAGTTATTAACTCATAAGTTTTAACTAGAAATACAGGCATTCTGTGTCTGATTTTTTTTTTTTGTTTTTCATATAGAATTCAAAATCCTCTCTGAAGTTCACAGAATTGTGGCAAAATGCAGTTCCTGGAAGGCCCCAAATCCCTATTTCTTGCTTGGTTCCTGATGAGGGTCTGTTCTCAGATTTGAGAAGTGATTTACATGGTTTAAGCATGGGGTTCCTTTTTCTTCAAAGAGTAATAGAGTTGCTTTGCTTTGATGTTTCTGTTTAAACAGTAATTCTGTCTCTTCAATTCTCCTTCTCTCTCTTCTATAATAGTAAAATAAATTCTCACCTTTTGAAGAACTCATGATCTAGTCCAATGGATATCCTTTGATTTTAAATATATGAATTTAAATCTGAATTATAGCAACAATGATCTCTCTCCCTTTCTATTCTCTGGCCCAGTGTTTGGCAAAACAAGAAGCTGGATGCATCTCCCTGTGACCGTTGGGTAGTTTTTCATTGCAACACAAGATTTTGTAAGCTCCTCATGGAAAATCACCGAGCTATTGTGCAATTTTTTCTATTTGTTGTTGTTAGAAACAGATCAAGTTCTAGAGTTTTCTCAATAGCACTGTTTTGTTTGTTTGTTTGTTTAGGTATCCTAGTTTTGTTCCTAGCACCTACATCAGATGGCTCAGAACTACTTGTATTTTGAGTCCAAGAGAACTGATGCATTCTTACCCTTTTTACTTCATAAGCATGCAAATTGTGAATAGACAGAATGTGTGTGTGATCCCATATTTTAAAAACATGTTTTCTTTATGTATATATTATTTTTAAAGATAATAAAATTTAATTTAGATGTTAAAAAAAGAAACAGATCAAGCTTGACTTTTAGCATCTCCACCATTGACACCTGAGAATTCTGTTTCACCTGCTAGCAAATTTTAGTGCAAACTCAGAGTGCTTTTCATAACCATTTCAGAATGGGTTGTACAGTCAATAGAAATGAAAAACAGCCAAAATGTTTGTTCCTTTTCCTTTTGAAATGATGGCCCCCTAAAAAATCAACATGAAATTCTGCTCATTAAGTGTAAAGATAATTATCTGAGTGCTGCAATCATGTGATTGATCTCCACAGGCTGCATTATAATGTTTGTAATTTTTCCCTTTAATTTCTAGTCCCCAGTGTTCCCACAAATATAGCTTTTTCTAATGTTCAGTCAACAAGTGCGACACTAACTTGGATAAAACCTGACACTATCTTTGGATATTTCCAAAATTACAAGATAACCACTCAACTTCGTGCTCAGAAATGCAAAGACTGGGAATCTGAGGAATGCATTGAACATCAAAAAATACAGTTTCTCTATGAAGCAAACTTAACAGAAGAAACAGTATATGGATTAAAGAAATTTAGATGGTATAGATTCCAAGTAGCTGCCAGCACCAACGCTGGGTATGGCAATGCTTCCAATTGGATTTCTACACAAACTCTGCCTGGTCGTAAGTATTGTCTAGACATATTTATTCATACTGTTTTCTGTCATGTTATCTCTGTGTTAATAATTTCTACTGATTCCACTGTGTACAAAATCACCATATGTGAAAATATCATTATCCAAACTCAATTATATAACAATGTTTGTTTTTAATTTAAACATAAATGAATGTAAAATTAAATTTCAGTGATTGTTAGGGCTTTCTATATACTCCAAAACTGTGTTATCATCTTATATTACAACAAGAAAATATAGGAACACTCTTGTGAAATACCATTGAGCCATATTGATTAGCCATATTCTACACTAGAAAGATACCTACACTTTCACTTCATTTATATTGATTTGTGCCTTTTACATGGAATTTTCAATTTTTGATTGACTTTAGACCCACAAAATCATACACATCATGAATACTGTAAATGTGATGGCCCAGATATGAGTTTTTGGGAAAATAGTATCAAGTATCTGATACCCACCTGAAGGTAGGGAGAAGAAAAATAATATAAAAAAACATAATAAGCATAACCTCTCACAATATTTATAGTTTAGCACTTTTATATTCAGGAAAAAGTAATGAAAATATTTTTTTTAAATTATTGAGTATAGATAAAGATTGCTTTGAACTTATATTTCATATTTTAAAATCACTGACCATCCTATTTACTTAAAAAACAACAATAGCGATGTTTGAGTAAATCAATTACTATTATTTTTCCAGAGTCCTGTTTTCATAGAAGTGTGAGGATTTAAATGCAATGTAAATGATTTACAAATACAATGACAAATGCCATATTTAGGAGCTGTTCTCTGAAAAGCCGTCTTTGTCTCAATCCTAGAACTTCACAGTGTAATAAGCCTCCTTTCTTAGTTACTGTATACACAGCGATAAAATACTTGCCCTACATGATTTAAAGAGAAAGAGACTAATTTAGCATATAGTTCCATAGAGGTATATAACCATAATGTGAAGAAGGTATGCTAGCAGGGCCATGCCGGTGACTGGATCCACTGCATCTGTAGTCAAGAAGCCAAGCAGGAACCAGAGGTAGACCATGTTATAAATGCTTAAATCCAGTCAGTCTGTGTTGTACTTTCTCCAGAAAGACTTTTTTCATTAAAAGCTCCACAACCTTCCCAAATAATTCTGGTATCTGGGGATGATATTCAAACATGAGACTGTCAGGAACATTTTCTATTAAAAAATAACACCCTCTAACTATAGCGTTTATATTGTTCCTCTCTTAATCAAGGCTCTAATTCAGGAATTCCTTTCAAACTAAAAATTAATTTTTCCGAAATAATCTTATTAACAAACCAAAAGACAAGCAAAGATTGACAAAGATTCACTCACAAACACACACACACACACACACACACACACACACACACACACACACGATTTTTAGTGACAAATGGATTCTGTTGAAGCCTTTCTAGCTCATTTAATAAGCTTTTATCCAGACTGTATGAAATGTTTGCTCTCCTGACTGTATCTTTTGTTACTGTTCCCTGGAGTCCTAGTGTAATTTTTTTTTTATCGTTGTGATTATCAATGTTGGTTAATGTAATTCTATACTTTAGAATCCCCAAAACTTAGCTTTTAGCATGATGCTTTTCTTTAATAATTTGGCTTTTTTGGAAGACTTTCTCCTTGAGCTTTTGCTCATTTTTTTTTCCTGATTTTCCTGTCAGAACTTTCTAGCTTCTCTTGCTATTTTTTCTTGTGGTTCTATTAATTCTAAATGTTGGAATACCCAGAAATCCACACTTGTATTTTTTCTTTAATGTTACATAGCACTCAAGAGATTATGTTAATTATCTTTCTTATATCCTATTGCTTTAAGTTTTCTTAGATCTTGATTATCCTCAAATCACTATTTATAGACCCAAATGCTCCCAAGATCTGCAGATCAGTATATCTATATGACTAATAGTATTAGGCTGGTATGTCTGGTAAACCTATTGAAATAAGTTTAATCTAAACACCAAATCTCATATTTTACCCTTGTTATCTTCATATATACTACTATTGATTTGTTTGCAGACAATGAAAATACAGATAGTGTTCTTTTCCTCATAGATCTGTCTGTCTAAGATGAACTTTAACAAAGTGAACTAACTTGCTTGGTTTCTTGAAGTATGAGACCAACATTTTAATCCTAAAATTCCTGATTTGTAACTACCTTTGCCTTACCTTTACATCCTATCTATGCTATAGTATTTTACTGCTAAAATTCTCTCTCTCTCTCTCTCTCTCTCCCCCCCCTCTCTCTCTCTCTCTTTGGCTGAAATGTCATACCATGCCTTTCTTAGCACAAACAAAGGAAAATAATATGTATTCATCTACTTAATGTTCATGTTTAAAATTATTCATGACAACTCAATCTACAATATTCATGTCGTTATTTTTATAGCACCATTTTACACTTAATAAATACCTAGTTATTTAAAAACTTTTGTTGATTGTTACTTTATTAGTTGGAATAATTTCTGGTAACAGTAGATACTCTATAGACATTTCCCAATTAATGAAAGTTTATTGAAAAAAACTATAGTGATAAGAGAGAAAGAATTATTGTCCAATGTAGCTGATAGGATGTTAGTAGTAAAACACACACACACACACACACACACACACACACACACACACACAGACACACACATACACACACAGGGAGAGAGAGGGGGGATGTGAAGATTCAGTTTGAGATAAGTCATTAAAATAGCAATTTTAATGCTATTAATTAAGAAAATTTTGCTATCTTATTTTTTTGAAAATTTTCTATACAAATGTTATATTTGCATTGTTTCTATTCCTCCTCCTTCTTCCTTCAGCTCTGCCGTGTTCTGCCTAACTTCTTTTTAAAATCCATGACTTCTTTTTCCACAATTATTGAATTATTGTTACACACACACACACACACACACACACACACACACACACCACACCACTTATTCCATTTACCATTGTTCTTATGTATATGTGTTTGAGGTTGACCACTTGAGATTAGATAACAGATGTGGATGCTCAAGGATGCTCATCTCTGGAGAAAACTGATTCTCTCTCTCTCTCTCTCTCTCTCTCTCTCTCTCTCTCTCTCTCTCTCTCTCAGCAGCTATTGATTGCTTATAGCTCTTTCATTTAGAGGTGGCACCTTGTGAAACTTTCTCATCTTCATTATTATGCCAACTGATTGCCATTATACAAATCTTGCTTACGCAATCATATTGTTGAGATGTCGTTGATGCTACTTCCTTATCATGTCTACAAGTCACTGTCTCATAGAAGGCAGTCTGGTCCTTGGGCTCTTAGAACCTTTCCAATCCCTCTCCTATAGTATCTTCTGACCCTTAGGTACAGGGGTGCAATGTAAATGGTTTTGGGCACCCCATGCTCACCTGTTTTTCACATTTTGGCCAGTCGTGCAGTTGTGAATGTCAGTAGTAAACTCCATCTGATGCAATGCCCCCACCAAAAGAAAAAACAATTTCTTGAATTAGAGTACAGTAACTTTGCATATGAAGATAAGTATTCAGAATATTGTTAGATATTCTTTTGGTTTAGGAAAATGGCAATAGTAGGTTGTCTTCTGGGGTCTATGACCTCTGCAGTCACAGTAAAACTGAAAGCATAAATGAATGTCCATAGGGAGATGAAAGAACTGGCAAAGCAGTGATCTAACGTGCTTCAGTCGATAGGATTAGGTAAAATGACAAACTAAGTTTTGGTAGAAAGTGGGACGTTCAAGGAACTTTATAGACTGGGAACATATATATAATGGGAAAGAATATCATGGTAAATAAAGCTAGAAGATATAAAACTATTGAATGATAGGAACTATGGAAAATTAGCAGAGAATTTATTAGCTAAAGACCATGTTTCCTCTGGCCCAACTATTAGGTTCTCTGATGTTTTGTAGGAAACAGCAAGGCTAGATATTTTTAAGTGAACACACTTAGTTTTTAACTTGAAGCTAATTTTTAAAAGTTAAAAAATTATGTTTTTCTTGTATATCCCAACCACATCACATCAGGCCTGTTCATTGGCAACTTTGAGTTAATATATGACTGCTTCTTAGTGTCTTTTATGATAGGTTCCATCTTGCAACCTGTGAGTATCTTGCTCATGAAATGCCTGCTTGTATCCACTCACTGTGTCAGCAGAGACATTTAAGGGTACTGTAGATTTGTTTAATTAGCTTATTTACATATCACATCTCTTCAAACTCTAGTAAATAAAGCAAAAATGTTGAATTCTTACCATTCCATGTGCTTGAGTTTCTAGTTGAATACTATTTCATACACCTCTTTCTGACACTTCTTAACCATGGTTAAGACTTTACTACCATATTAAGTTTGCAGAAACAGATGAAAAATAAGTTTCAGATTAGTCAGTCAATATTTATGGACACTTTCAACCCCTCTTGTTTGGATAAGAAATAATTATTCTAATTGAGTAACTAAAATAGAAAATAGTTACATAGTGAATAGAATAATGTATATATGTTATATATAAAGTACATATATGCATGCATATGTGATATAAAAAAGAAAAAAACAATGTGTATGATATATTTAGCACATATGTAACACTTTTGCTAAATGTATCATATTTGTGAAATATTTTTTAAAATAAAATGCATTAGGTCAGCCAAATATTAAAAATCTTAGAGTTCATTTTAAGTAGTCAATTAAATCAAACTGGGGATAGACAATTTATTATAAATAATCATTTGCATATATAAAGTTAGATATGTATGTGTACATGTATTTTAGCTTTGGGAAATATGTAATAGTTTTAGCATTCATAAAATTCAGAGTCTTGAAGTGAGAAGCTCTTTGTGAGTGAGTATAATAAATTAATTCTTTAAATAATGAGTAGTTGTTTGCTTGTTTTTTATTCAAAGGAATATGGCAACTTTTTGATATAATAGAAGAAACATTTTTTTCTAATGCTAATATATTTTAATTTCTGAATTACATATGTGTACAATGAAATAGAATTTTATTGATTTAGTAAAGCCAAGAATAATCTGATTTTATTTTAAATTATATACTAAAAGATACTACATATTATTAGCATATTTATACTACATGTATGCTTGCGTGGTGAAATAATGTTTAAAATAAAAAGAAATTAGAGGTGAACATGTCATGCACACCTTCAATCCCAGCACTTGGGAGGCAGAGGCAGGTGCATCTCTATGAGAGCAAGGTCAGAATGGTCTAAAGAATAAATTACCGAACAGCTAGAGCTTCATAGTGAGAACCTGTCTCAAAGAAAACAACAAACAATAAAAAAGAACTAGGATGACCCAACAAAAATCTCTTTAAAAGTAGTAATATTTTTAGCACTTAGATAATGTTTAGGTTTCTCCACTTAAAAATTAAAAAACACTTTATAAAAACAGATACTCCAGATGTAAATGATTAATGTTTATATTATTATCTATAATTGAAAAATAGTGGGCTGTTTTGTGATATAATTTAAGACAAAATAATTATCTAGCTTAATTAGATAAAAGGAAAACTGAAGTAATGACATAAAATCAATGGGTCATGTAAGTGTGTGTTTTGTTCTAACCTAAGCATTTAGTAATACATCTTACTAACACTTAGAGTTTTTAAGAAAGGGGTAGTGTTTGATGATTGCTCTGAAATTGAAGTGTTCAGACTTTGAATGTCAAAATTGTCAATGTATGAATCACAAGTATAAAGCCTTGTTTATAGCATAAGAAAATATTGAATCTTTTGGGCTCATAAAGTAAAGCAACAGGACAGAATATCTCAGGAACTGAGTTAAGATGCAAGCTGAGAGCTAAATTGTCTTAACTCTGAATGTTAATGCAAATATAAACCAGAATGAACAGGGGAAATGACACCCAGCCAATTCAAGTGAGTGCTTCTTTCTCCCTTGTATGGTGCTCTCCATAATGGAAGCAAAATGTTTTCTCCTTCTATCATCTCAATAGTAATCACATATCTATTTCATTCTGTGTGTGTATAGACACAAAGCACAAAATTACAAGGCAGAGACAGAGATTTAATTTAAACATTAACTTGCAGATTATTATATCCATCCTATTTTTCTGGTCATCCTTACCATCAATTTGAGTTGCATGGTGAGAAAGTGTCCCATAGAAATCTGTTAAATCTCTGTGTTGTGCAACAGGCATGCATAATATTAAGGAAACATACAACATTAAAGAAGTGTTGGTGTGAAATTAATATGGGAAGGAAAAGAGAATCTCATGATGTGTATCTCCTATAGACCACCAGGACAGAGGGACTGTAAGAAAGGGAAATTCCTGGGGTAGAGCTTAGGTTGTGAAAACCACAGGATACCATACTCATGAGGAATTTTAACTACCCAAACATCTGTTAGGTTAAAAAAATTCAACAAAACATGCCTCATCAAAGAAGTTTCTAAGGAATGTAACTTTACAAACTAGAAAAGAAGAAAAGACAAGCAGATGACTGAGTATACCTCTAAGTGTTTTAAAAACTTGTTAGTGTATTACCATATATTCACTTTTCTTAATTTAAGTTGTAAAATACAGTGACAATGTTAGAGTAACACAAATATAGAGACACAATGCCAAAGTGAAGTTAGCCATAGATAGGAAAATTGAATCCAAAATACACAAAATCCACTGGCTGGGTAGAAGTACATTAGTTCTACCCTGCTGTCATTGGTGGAAATTAAATAATTTATTCTGTAAATGAAATTAATCTGGGGCTATTGAAAGTTTTCTATATTGGCTAACCAGAACTATCAAATCTGAACTTTAAAAATATGTCTCCTTTAAACCTGTGTATTAATGTTATTGGTCTAACATTAACCATTTTAGATTTCCAAAGATTCAGTTACCAGCCCCCTCTGCGCTATGACCAGTCTTTTCCTCCTTTGTGTTTCCTGGTTCAACATATTAAACAACTGATTATCTTATTGCTGAATGTTGCTGAATTTACTAATAATTAATTCTCATTTCTTATTTTTTGCTATTCTCACCACCAGTGAGTCATTATCTGAGGCTAATGGACTTTCCTATTTAAATCTTTATCTTTTTAATTTTTCTTTAATGGAGATCTCTAAGAATATTCTTCATATTAGTCTGCAAGATTAGTACAAAAGATACTTGAACGTTTGTCCTATTATTTAGTTTTAACTACAGAACTTATATAATAAAGATATTTTAATGCTATTTGCCTATGTATAAAACATATCTTTCAGTAATTTACAGTACCACTTATGCCTTAATGCTCTGCTGTCTTACTGGCCTTCCTGTCCTCTTTTAAGGACAAGCTGCCTTTTTTCCCAATTTGTATTTTTAAAAGGGCCTTCAAGACATTTCTCTCCTGGCTCTTGCCTCCCAAAATGTATTTTTAAAAATATTTTAAAAAATGCACCATAATTTATCTTTTTCTTTGATGGGACTTGGAGTGCCTTAAAAGCAGAACCATTATTTATGTTTTCTTATATCCTTCATGTATTTGTACTTGTGATGTACTGTAGATATTGAAGAGACGTGATTTGATGAATAAACAGTTCAAATTCAAATCTGTGTTTCAAAATAATTCATATAAGTTTTCTCTAATTGCTCTATAAATCTTGTTCTTCAGTTATTTGTATAGACATTTTTAAATGTAAAATTCATCTGGTGAGTTAATGTTCATATAGGATGGATTTCATTTCTTTTTACTTTAAGAACTATTTACTTAAGAAATACTAAGAAAAATTCTTAATATTTGTAAGAGTTTTTTGGTTTTCTTTTTATTATTCAATGTAAGTCTAAATATTATACAGGAAGGAAGCATATAGATAATACTTAAGTCAGGATTTCAAACAGTAAAGGAATAACTTTCTAGAATGAATCTAGACATTGACAATAATTGATGGTTTCTAGATTGAGTGAAGAATTCAAAGTACATAAACAATTTGCTGAAAAATGAAGTATAATGAATGTACATAGTAAAGTATAATTACTCACACAGGAAACAAAGGGGAAGTATAATGTTTATGCCTAGGGTGATGCTGTACAAGTAAAGATAGTTGGGTAAAACAATCTTAAGAGACAGGTAGTAAGCCCGTAACATTTCATGATGTTATTTAATAATTATGTCAAAAGACTTTTCCCAAATTATTAAACAAATGTCCGAGAATTCAATATGAACAACAGGACATCCAAGAGGAGTCACAGTGAGGGCCCAGTATTGATAGTGTAGCAGAAACCAGAGGTCTTAAACCAGACCAATGTCGCATTGTAATGAACACTTACAAGTAAGGATATACGGATGGACTAAAGTGTATACTGTGTGACTCACTGTGTCCCCCTACAGCCTCCTTAAAGAGATTTTGTGTTCTTTCTTTTATATTTTATTTTATTCTTTAGTGGGGGAGGAGTTTGCAAGGGCAGAGGGTGGATACAAAGAGACAATGGGGAGATAAATGGGATCAGGATGCAGATGTGAAATCCACAAAGAATCAATAAAATGTTAGAAAAATATTTTATTGTAATTACATGAACAGTGATCCTCCTGCCTCTGCCTCCTTCAGCAAATCCTGTTCAACAGAGGTGCTTAATCAGAGAAAGCATGATCACATCCTCATCAGCATTTTATAACCTAGAGGAGAGGAACAAGTATCAATGCTCTGTGCTGACACATACCATGTTAGCAAAGAAATATTTTATAGATTGACTCTTTAGCCTGAATATCCATTTCAACTCAATAAAACAAAAATGTTCTAAGTGTTTAAAAAAAGAAATTACACGAACATAAGCAAAAAGAACGTTTTGCAACAAATTTTGCAACAAATTTACTCTGTCTAAACAAAAATTATAATAGTTATCATATTTTTTAAAAAATTAATGATTTAAGAGCCCACTCTTCACAGAGTAAGAAGGAAATGAATTCTTTCCTATTTGTGCCAACTCTAATTTGTCCTTTCAGAATTAGAATAGCTACTCTCCTTTCTCAGTACCAACTTTAAATCTTACTTTTTAGTTGTATTTGCTTTCACTCTACAGAGAATAGTCTTTCATTTGGCTCAGAAAGATCTGTGAAGGAGAATTAATGCATTGGGAGTTGGGGGGGTCTATAACTTTACCTCACCACTATTCATTACCAAATCAAAATTTCAGCTGTTTCTTCATTTTCTAAGATATAATAAAACTCATAGTTGACTATGGAAAGCTGTAAATAAAAAGAAACATGATTGCTGTTTCTCTGGTCTCTGGTAATTTCTTGTTATTGAAAATATTTTTATTTATTTTGCTACTATTCTTTTTGCTCTTTCAACTCTGGCCAGCCCCTCTCTCCATCTTCTTACTCACATAGTTTCATTCTTTCTCTCTCTCTTTCTCTCAAAAAAAGAAAAGAACTACAAAGAATAAAAGTAGAAAATCAAAACAAGCATACAAAAATTAATAAAGCAAAAAAATACTAAAACAACAAAAGGCACACAAAAGACATGGAATTTGTTTTGTATTGGTCAAGTGCTTTTGGGAATAGAGCCTGCCCTGGAGTACAGTTGCTATACCAGCGGCATGACAATCCATTGGAGAAAAGGGATTTTCTGTTTTCTAGCAGTCATAAATTGCAAATAGCTTCTTGGTTAGGTGACTTTGTATACCATTCCACTTCTCCTTGCTGCTATTTTTTTATCCAGTTTGAAATTGTGCAAGTCTTGTGCATGCTGTCACAGACCTGTGAGTTCACATGTATACCAACCCTGCTGTGTCTGGATGGAACACTTTTCTGGGGGTCATCCATGACATCTGTCTCTTAGTCTTTTGGGTACATCTTTCATATAGATCTCTGAGTTTTGAGGGGAAATAGTTAGATAAAGACATCTCATTTAGGAAAAGTGTTCCAAAGTCTCTGTCTGTTCATTGCTCTTTTATGGGTCTCTGTTAATTTCTGTCTAGTCCAAGAAGAAGCTTTTCTGATCAGAGTTGAGTGATATATTGATACACAGATATAGCATTATGCTATTAAGTGTCATTTTATTGCTGTGGTCTTTTAGCAGAATAACAGTAGTTGTGGTGATATGTTATATATTTAATAAAACCTGGAATATCCAGAGATCAAACTACAGTCAAATTAGGCAGATGTAGCACACTCCATTAGTCCATCACTTGGGTACAGAGATTGTTTTGGATCTCAGGTTGTTTAAGGGATAGCAGATCAGTGGTAATTCACACTTTTTCCTAGCATGGATCTCTGGGAGTACAAGGCAAAAATGGCACACACCTTTAATCCCATTATGGGGAAAGACCAGGAGGTAACCTATGCCTTTAATCCTGTAACTCCAGAGACAGAGATCTTTCTGTGTTTCTGTGAGTTTAAGGCTGATACCAAGTAGAGTAGCTCACACCTTTAATCTTAACCTAGATGGGATACAGCTGGGTGAAGAAGGTATTTAAGGCAGGTGTGGGAAGACAGCAGGCATTAGAATGGACCAGAAGTGAGGCTGAGGAAGCTGGAAGATAGCTGGGTGAGATTTGACTGTGGTGTCTCTTTGATATTTCAGCCTTTCCCAATATCTGGCTCTGAGTTTTGTTTTGTTTTGTTTTGTTTTGTTTTGTTTTGTTTTGTTTTGTTTTTAATACAACTAGAATTCATGTTACGAGTAGTAGATTGTTGAAATAATCAACAATTATTCCAGGTAATATTACTTGAAGTAGTGTCATTATTATTACAAAGAGTATCTGTAAAGATAATAAGTGACAAGAAATATCAATGTTATAAAATTAATATACTAAGATACATTCAAATATACTGTCAGAAAAAGGATTTTTTACAGTTTTAATGTTTTTACAAATTAAATAAAAGTTATTTTGTAATCTCATATGCATGAACAAATTGTGTGCCTTTTTCTATAATATTAAAAATAAAAATTGCATGAAGTTATAAGAAAAGTACTATGTGATATTATTATCTCTAGTTAACTGATCTAGGAAATATCTGAATATATTTATCCACATTTTTAGCAAATAATCCAAGCATTTCCAATCATAAATAAATGGAATGGGGCTTTCTGTAACACACATACCCTCAAAATATACCTCGGAGGTTTTTATAATCTCTGTTTTTTTTTAAATTTTGTTAAATGATAATAATATTTAAATTACGCCATTAACAAATGATCAAGAGAGCAAAACAATCGTGTTTATTTTTGCCCTCATGTTCTATTCTGTCTTATTTGTATAATTTCTCATTATTTATGTGTATTGTATATTTCTCATTATTTATGTGTCCCATTCCAAGACAGAATGGAATAGGGTATATTCCTGTGCTTCTATGGAACATGATGACCTATTTTGTTCTAGGAACTTTGTAGAATGGAAGAGGCAATAGGAGCAGTAAGCTTACTTCATAGTTTATCTGTAACCATGATGACATAGTGGTAGACCAGTCTGTGGGGTGACTGATCTCAGAGGCATCCATCCCAGGTAGATGGCTGATCACTAGCTCCCAAACTCCTGCAGTCACAGAAGCAAGAAACAGCTAATCTATTCTCATTTCTACATTGTTCCTACATTTCCAAGTAGTTGATGTTAATGTTGACATTAGGAAGCAGTGCTACTTACATATGTACAATAAATAACTGTCCTGGGTGCACATCAATTAATTGTGCCTTTCCCCAGGGTTCAATTCATTTAGTGTGAAGTATGACATGGTTGGTAGCTGCTTTTTTCTAACTATTAAGTGTAATATAGATGTAGCTGGCCTAAAGTTACTATTTTGCAAAGAAATTTTGTAAATATGATACAATTTCTTTAGTAAACTGGTTTGAAATGATTACAGATAACCCCATTAAGAATTAAATGAAATAATTATATGAGAAAGTCTAGTCTAATAGTGTGGCATTCATTAATCATTTTCCATATTAATTATGTGGTGTAATTTGACAAATTCTTAGGTTCACAGTACATGAACTTCATGGTGTTCTCATGTTGTAAATATCTATACAGCAAAGTTGAGGTTTATAAAACGGTAGCAAATATTTTATATACCAACAGTGTTATCGCATTCCAGCCAAGGAAACCACAGAGTCCTAGGGAAAGACAACTAGTTATCATATTCATGGGACCACTGGACAGAGACATGCACTTTGATGCTTTTATTGTGTAGAAACATTGTAAATCTAATGCTGTGCTTTTCTGGGGACCCTTGATGCCTCAGGTTCATTAAGATACAAAGACTATATAGCCAGCTAGATTTCTTCTAGTCTTTAGAGATACCTGAAACACAAAGATATTTCTCCCAGTTTTTTCCTGTGTCAACGTCAGCTCACAATCAGGTCACTGATACCTTTGCAAGAGAGAAGTCATCAAGCCCATCTGTAAGTGATGATGGTTGTTAGGAATCTTATGGTACAGCACGTCAGATTCTGAACTACCATAACTTGACTAGGAGGCATTTAAAAATAAAGTTTCAATTGAACTTGAATGAAAGTAGACATACAGAAAATTTTAATTGTAATTTAAAGAGCTCAAGATTTTCAATCTATTGAACTGCTGTTACTTTTTGTGTAGTTAGTCAGAACAAACTTAAATAAATATCCAAAAATCATATTTTATACCCCACCTCTTTCTATCTTTATTTAACATGCATTATCTTAGGAAATTCACTGAAAATAATACACTTAAAACAACTGTTGAGTGTTTATTATAATGGTTTCAACACTAATTTACAAGGATGTGTATAAGGCAACAATCTGAACAAGTCTTTAAATGAGGCACTACTGATAGTGTAATATCAGACACACCAAAACATATTGGTTCTTTGAGTGTTTTAGACTTAGGGGCAGTGAGACTTTTCTATGGGCTAGGCACAATGATGGTGTATCCAGACTCACCTCTTGGCTAATACACTTAGCATGGAGACACAGATGGATGGGAAAGATGACCCTGACCCACATAAGACCCGCATTCCTGTGCAAGGATAGAAGCATGAAAATCAGGAAATGATGGTTATTAGTTGCACTAAATGCATTATTGTGAAAACCAGGGGGAAAGTGCTCATGAGAGGAAGTGATTGGATTATGGGGAATGGGAGAATAAGGATAGATCATGCCTACTGAGTAAATTGCCGTGATTTATAAGAGAAAGGGTATAGTGATATCTTGGCCCATTAGTGACTAGATTCATTTCACAAACAATCTTAAATCAGAATGTGACAGTTTATGGGGAGACAAACAATGTCGTGTCTCCTAAAGATGGTTAAAATGCACTGAGCTTTCAAAATGGTATAGTTTGAAATCCTTATAGCTTTGCCTTTCTTAGCCTTCTTTATTTAGTATTTAGATAAATAATATTTTTATTTTTTATAGTAATAGGTTACCTCACACTGTAGCAAAGCAAGAAGATAATAGTGATATACTTTATTAGGCATTTTTGGAATTTTGATAAACTTCACACAAAAGTTACCTAGAAGTCTTTGAGATTTGTGGCTGCTTACATTGTTTGAAAGATGATAAAATAACTGATTATGAAGGATGATCTTTTGAAGTTTTAAATATTTCTTTTAAATTTACTATGAATTAAATAATTATTTTTTATTTCTTCAGATAGAATACATATTGTTATATATGAATTCTGTACTCATATTTGCTACATATATTTATTTGCATTTTGTGGTTTTAATTCAGGAGTTCTAATCTTTCGTAACTCTAATGAAATATGGCTTTTTTCACAGAAGTAGTTGACACTTTTTTTTGGATTTTTTTCTTAGTAAAAAGGCAATTTCATCGTGAAATTTACTGAAAATACAAATGTAGAGTGATCATTTTTTAAAAGAAAGATACTATGAAGAGAAACAACTTCAGAGAGTTCAAGAAATGACATTTTTTGCACAGATCAGCAAGGGGCTGGATAGCTTGCTTTAAAAAAAATGTTTGATCAGTGTATGGAAAATAAAATATTTAGTTTCATGGGTGGCTGGATGTGTCATGAGTGATTTCTGAATGTCAAGTTTTGCTCTGCTCTGCTTGGGGTAGCTGGCACTCCCTGATGGGGACTTTGATTGCTTGCATTTAAGGAATGCTTGCAGGGTTGACATTTACAGTAAGAGATTAAAAAGCCAAAGCTAGGCATTTTCTTTGTGAGCTTGTATACAAATATACTGGAAAATTCAGGTCTTCCTGGGAGAGGGATCTGGATTTGCCCTTAGCTGAAATGTAAAGATGCATACTGGAAACCAAAAAGATGTAGATATATTCTCTTGAAAATATTTCCCAAACCAAACTACCATCAATACAGAAGTGAATCTCAAATCACCACTTTTAAGTCAAAACTGTTAGTCCCTAAAAGCCATGCCCTCTGAACTCTAACACTAAACCACGCCCTTCCCTAGTTCCGAAGTTGTCAGGGTTCCTTTAGAGCAAGATCTCCACTTTCTTCTATCTGCCTCTCTCTCTCTCTGTGTGTCTTGTCTTGGGAGGTCCCTTCACTTTTTCCCTCTTCCTCTTCCTTCCTTTCTTCTTCTGTCCTCTATTTCTTCTTGCTTTCTCTGTCCCTATAGCCATAACCCTTCTGTTAATCATAATCATATACAATAAAGCTTTTTTATACATAGAAATAGCAGTTCAGAGTCTCCTGCTATCCATCACTGCCTTCTGCTGCATTTCCCACGTACTGGATCCATAGAAACTTGCCACCAGATAACTTGGTATATGTGAACCATGCCATTATAGTCTCAAAACCCTAAAAAGAGCAATTCTCAATAGTCGTTTGTGATGCCATTACAATATCATATAGAAGAACTTGTCTGGTAGAGCACTCGTCTTAAATCCTAGCAGCTGTGAGCTTGGGCATTTCATAGAGACAAGTCAGCTAGGTTTCCTCTCCTTTGTTCTAGTTTATTTGTGGGGTAAGCAGGACAGGAAGGCGTCTTTCTTCCTGAGTAGACTTAAGGTTTCTATAAAAGAGACCTCATAGAGCACTTATCTAGTTTGCACTTGTTATGTAAGGACATAACACTTCAAGTATGAAATGAACATCAGGAGCCTTAATCTACAACGACTTCTTCTACTACATGATAATAATCTATGATATTTGAACTTTTATTATTATTTTATTTATTTTTTCTCAGTAGATTCTAAAAAGATTCTAGCATGAACCTTGAAGGCAATGAACCCTCAGGCCCTCACTTCCCCTTCCATTGTCACTCACTGTATCACTGACTTATCTCGCATTTCAATGCTATTATTAAAGTTTATCAATATATTATATGGACTAACTTTCCCACCCAGATTTTACACTATACCCTATGTTGCTATCTTAAGACTAGAAAACTAACAAGAAATATGTATCTATCTACTTATACTAATCTAGACCTTGGGAATTGAAAGATAAAAGCACCAGGATATTGGTCATCTAGTGAGAACTGCAGTCCTTGGGAAGGAGATATGCTCATTTCTCACAAGATAGAAAGCTGAAGGGAAAAACTGAGTGAACGCTGTGTGAAGCTTCTTGTGTATGATCCTTAAGCCTACTCCTTATATGAGGAGCAATCATGGCCTCATCATCTCTTCAAGGCCATGCTCTTTAATGCTATCACTTTGACTGTAATGTTTTAACCCCTAAATTTTAGGGGGCAATACAAAGAATATTAAAATCATAAATAACTATCTGATATTGAAATAAACTGAGGTCTCTTTAGGGCATGTTACTTGCTTGTACATGCACCAGCCTCATTGATAGCATCACAATATATAACACTTTTAAAGTCATTTTAGCAGAAACTGTGAAATCCGACAACACAGCACCAACCAGTTTTATTCGGTGTTTGTAGTGGCTTTATTTAATTCACATCAAAGTATTTGCTTGTTCCTCAGCTCCCCAAGTGTTCTTCCCCAATGCTGAACAAAGATTCCTTTTCTCAGTTGTACCATGTGTTTTTTAAAGAATGAACTCCCCCATTGTTCAGTATAGAGACCAAGAACTCCATAACTAGATTCCAAAGTTACTCTATGGGTGATTGTCCCTGCTATTTGATTCCATGGGCATGGCTCTCCTGGTGATATCTATATTTCCTGAATTTAGAGATACTTTTTTTTTTTTACTGTGTGACTGACTCTCTGGCAGCCCAGAGACTTTAAGAGCTCATTTCTAGGATAATATATATGTAGCTTCTACAGCAAGATCCTAAGCAGCAACATTTGATGTACAGGAATGGAGAAGAAATCAAATCATATTTAATGTGTTGGCTAGTTTCATGTCAGCTTGACAGAGGTTAAAGTCCTTTGGAAGAAGGGAACGTCATTTAGGAAAATGAGTTTTAGCTGTAGGACATTTTCTTAACTAATAATTGATGGAGGTGAGGCAGCCCGACTGTTCTAGGGGAAAGCTGGCTAGGCAACCCAGGCACAAGTCAATGAGCAGCATCATTGCATGGACTCTATGTCAGCAGCCTTACAATTCTAGTAGTTTCACAAACTGAAAACATACACAACTTCCAATAGATTTTCTAATTCATGTTGAATTATGTCATGTTCTGTGTCTAATGAAGACTAGAATGACTGCATACACTACTACTCAATGAAAACATAAAACTGACCCAGTTTGCAATTACATGATGATTTTTTAAACAATGTCAGTATTTTATACAAGTTTCCATATTCAACTATGATTTTTGCCTCTTTCAATAATCCAATATTTCTAAAAGAGTTGTCTTAAGAGACTTGTGCAAAGTTATTTACTTTTAAGTAAAATATTTATTTATACAAATGACATAATTATGTTTTCTTTTAAGCATGAAATATCAAATTTGAATTTTGTGCATTGTGATTCTAATTATTTATGTAGAAGTCATTTATATATAGTAACTAGTTTTTGCAAATCTGATCCTGTTGTTAACATTTAGCATGTTTGTGATCTGTAAATGTAAAATTAATTCATTGTGACTATCCATTTTCCATGGTCTTTCCTTTTATACTGTATCAAGTGCTACCTAATGTGACAAAGTAATTGATTTCCTATTGTTGCAGCTCCCGATGGTCCTCCTGAAAATGTGCATGTGGTTGCAACATCCCCCTTTGGTATCAGTATCAGCTGGAGTGAACCTACTGTCATAACAGGACCAACATTCTACCTGATTGATGTTAAATCGGTAAGGCACATCTGACCTACTCCAAAAGGCAGTACAAAACATGGTTCAGGATGCAGATTATTTACTCAGAGGTTCTGATTTTGTACCATGGTCCTTAGACCTTCACAGATTGGCTAGTTTAGGCGTTGACTCTGCAGTTACAAGGTGCTCAGCAACAATAGATTTATTTCAATGCTTATTGCATTTATTCTCAGGACAAAGACCATGCATATATCAGAAAGTTGCAAAAATTGACTAAAAATGCAGTGCAAAGGATCATTTAGTATAGAATGAGAAGGAAGAGGCATTCAAGAAGCAATCTCCCAGATAAGTTCTAAGGAGGTAAAGCATAAAAAAAAAATGGAGAGCATGAAATGTAAATGAGAAGACAGATATTAGAGAAAAGGAATCTTTTTTTTTTTCAAAACAAATAATACAAGCATTCCATGTTATGGCATTCAAAACTTAGTGTACAGAGACAAGAAGCTAGACCCCTATTGTGGACACAGACTTTCAAGTTCATGGTGCCGCTTGAATAACTAAAACAGTGGTGTGCTAAGATTTTTATCACACTGGCAGGCTGGTTGCTTGTTTAGATCTGTATTTGAGGTGCAGTCTAGGTCAGGGGCAGAAAATTATAGAATAAATGGACATAAAAAAGATAGATAACGATAAAAGCAGAGGAAGTATAGAAAAGGATCCAGATGAGAAATAATTTAAGTCTGTGAGACTGTTGAAAACTCAATTAATTCTTGGTGGTGGTGAGTGTGAATAAGAATTGAGGTGTATTACGTGGAAGCAAGAGGAATAAATCTGAAAAGGGGAGCAGTGAGTACAGCATGGACATGAGTTTGCGAATCCTGGAAGTGAAATTCTCTGTGTGCAACTGCATTAATAGAACTGCAGACTCATGTAAAACTCACGGGAGCGAAATAATTGTTACTTATTATAAAATAGTTTCTATTCTAGGGCAGATAAGACTAACTGTGGAACAGATGGATATATTAATTCACTCAAGGAAATACTTCTATCTCAAAAGCCCTGCTATCATTAAAATCAAATGAGATTTTAATGTCTTCTCCCACACATTATTCAGGTTTTAGCTTATTTTTTAGAGTATATTTGTGAAGATCTTGGTACATGCATAGACAAAAAACCCCACATAACTTGACTGTCCTGGCGATGTGTATTTAATGCAAATTATAAAAAGATAATTATGAATGGTTCTTCATTAAAAAAAGAAATTATCTTTTGGAATCTGGTAATGCTTACAGAAAAAAAAAAGTGGTTTTAGGATGATTTTGTAATCTCATTGTTACAGCCTTCTTTCTGACCTTAAAAGTGAGCAAGTTGGAAAAAGAGAAGCAGGGTAGGAAGATGTACAGGTACAGATACCAAATTGGTTTATTCTGCTAGAAATTAATATATTTTGTGATTTTTTTATTGCCTTTGTTCTCTGACTTAAATCATATTTGAATGACTTCTATACACTAGCACAAGAATAGGTAATGCAATTTCAGCTTTCACATAGCTCACATTCTAGTACTGCACATGGCAATATAAACAATTATAGGGCAAGGCATGATGCTCTGGGAGAAATAGCAGAGTAGTTAGAAATTTCTGATGTGAGGATGGAATAGAGAGGAGACTTCACAGTGTAAATCAAACTCATGGAGAGACTTGGGGATTGAACAGCATTATAGACAAGAGGAAGGGCAACAATGAGTCAAGAAATGAGAGATAAGAGTTGAGAGAGAAAATCTGGAGTCCAGTTACTAAACATGCTATAGTTGTCATGTTTTAGTTAGAGAATGGAGCAGTTCCATAGCAATAATCAGTGATAAATAATGAATAAACAATCTTGGAATTGAGGAGTCACATAACTTGAAGTTTCCTTCATGGGTAAGTAGATTTGGTCACTAACAATCATCATGGAGGACAACTACTGAGTAAGAGGTAGTTAGATGTGGTCTGAGGAGCCACAGTTATTCTTTTAGAATTAAAAAAATGTCCTAAGTATATAGTAGAGCATATGTGTCACAATATAATTTTACTATTTGATATTGTTATCTATTATATAAGCAGGAAAGATGGTTTAATATATATGGTGTTTTACGTGATCAGATCTCACTCATCATATTGCAAGATATGTAGTCTTGAACTCAGAAAAGACATAGACTGAGATTCTACCACAGTTGCCCTGTAGCTGTGGAGCTTGAGAGAGTCTCTTGAACTTGCTAAATTTACCCCCTGTTAGTAAATTCACCTTGCAGTAACCTGGAGTATGGCAGCCTCACACTCCTTTATTGCAAGTGGCTATTTGTTATCTCTAGACAGTTACTATTCAGCAGAAATAAGAGCCTATTCATGAGAAAAAATTAAAAATCCCTATTCTATGTGAATTGAATGTTGGTGACTAATTAAATACTCATGTATTTTGTATCATGGATATTTTGCTTGATGAATAGAATTTGTATATTGAAAGATTTTCTACCATTTTAGAGAAGTGGTCTATCTTTCTTTACTGCTTTGTAAAATAAGTGAACTTTTTGACGTGATGCTGTGTGTTTCTCTTAGCAGCAGCATCTCATCTCCTTTTAGTTAAAATCTCATACAAATCACAATTTAAAGAAGCAATTTCTTAGTATTTAAAAGGATGGACAAGTTAAAAATTATCTTCATAGTGTTAACTATGCAATACTCCATAAGCTACCTGTGAGTAATATGCCTTCAAGGGTTATAAATTTTCTCAAATATCTGTCAGGAAATTTGTCGTGTGTGTGTGTGTGTGTGTGTGTGTGTGTGTGTGTGTGTGTGTGTGTACCAACTTTTGGAGGTCATAAGTCAACACTGGAACATTGGTGTCATCTTCAGCCACTTCTGACCTTGTGGTTTGAGACATCACTCCCTGAACTTTTATCTTGCAGTTTGGTTGGACTGGTTGGCAAATGGACTGTAGGGATTTGTCCACTATTGTTCTTCTATCCTAGTACTGGGATAACAGACGTGGCCAGCACCACCCACCTTGTATTCAACTGCTAGAGATCTAAACTAAGATTGCCATGGTTGTATAACAAGTGCTTACATCCTAAGCCATTTACCTGAAACTCTTCTATTTAATACTAAAAGCTTTAGCCATGTTTAATGACCAGAGTGATGGAAAAAACTTCCATCAAAAATGAATTATATTTGAACAAACATGTAGCCACATTTAATATACCTAAAGATACTCCATTTGTGCATGTGTTTAATTATGATGTTTATAGTTAGCTTTCTCAAACTGTTAAATATAACAAAGGTAGGCTATGAGTTTTTTGATCTGTAATTATGACCAAATTTTAAAAATAAATATGCATGCAATAACATTTAGTAAAAAAATGAGAGAGACTGAAAGAGAATAAATTTGGAGAGTGGGAAAGGGTATGTGGAATAATTTGAGGGAAAGAAGGCAAGGGAGAACTGTAGTAATTTTAATCTCAAAAACAAAATAAAATTAGAAAAAAAATAAAAGGGTAAAACCTATCAGTGTGCATTTCAAAAAAAGTTGCCATCTCACAGTTACAATTCAGTTAGAAAGTACATAAATGTGATTTAACTATCTATGCATTGTGAATTATGCATAATATTTCAGAGTAGTTAAACAAAATGAAAAATGTCCAGTCCAACTGCTTTAGATGTATTCTTTATAAATTCTCAAGAAGATAGAATAATTTAGTATTATCACCCCAGTGGAAAGTAAGACTGCATAAATGGCCTGACAAACGCATTAATTGACCAATTTGGATTTGAATGCTGGGTGATTGGGAACCAAAACCTACAAGTTTTCTTCTATATATTGAAGTAGAATTACTTTCATTGACTTGGAAAATGACTTTTGCTTATTCAGTTGATAAGTTGGTTGATCAAGGTGGGTTGACTTTCAATTGTTAAAATAATTTTAAATGAATTAACTGTTATCGTAGTACTTTGGGTTTCTGAGAGTGATCTAATTTCAAAGCAAATGAATAAATATTGGCCATATTAGTATAACTGTAGCTTTGGATTGTTATTTATCTTAATTGCTAACTACTTTTACCCATAGGTAGATAATAATGACTTTAATGTTTCCTTCGTGAAGTCAAATGAAGAAAACAAAACAATAGAAATTAATGACTTAAAAATATTCACGAGGTATTCTGTGGTGATTACGGCATTTATTGGAAATGTTAGTGGGGCATACGCACAAGGGAAGTCAAGTGCTGAAGTGGTAATTACTACTTTAGAATCAGGTAAGGAATATTTCCCACCTTTTCTATCAATTAACTGAGGCTTGGCTGTTGCTTTTTCTTACAGTTCTTTACACTCTACTACAGAAAAGATATGCACCATGAGACATAGACATTGACAAAGCATAAGAAAATCAAAACCAATGATGTCATAATTGACAAAAGTGAAGCTTATTTATACTTTTGAGGCAAAGTGGAATGTGTAGACCATTCAATCCTTGTAACTATGTAATCAAATTAAGTGCACTCCACTATGCATGTTGTATATATCAAATCTCCTGTTTTAGAAACAAAATTACTGTGCCTAATAGGTAATCTGTCTAAATGTTTTCAACTAATGATATTTATCTGAAATTTACCTTTAATTATGTCTGTCTTGAATTTTCATAAAAATTGTCTAATAATATTAAGTAATCTGATATTAAAACCAGATCATATATACTTGTTTTTTTTTAGTCAAGTGACATGTTCTATTATGTGATTGTTTCATAAAGTCAGAATTTATACAAATTTTCTCTAGTTGTGTCAACAGAGTCTGAATAAATAAAAAATAAATAAAGGGATCAGGAAGAGAATGTGCAGAGTGAATCTCTCAGGGCTGGCTTGTCCTCCTTCTTCTCAAAGTTTCTTCAGGAAGAGCCTCTCCCTGAGTTTCTTTAGCAGCAGATATGTCATGGGAAATGTCAGTTGAAGGACTGTGGGGCTGTGGTCTATTTGTTTATGTATCTAAGGTACATAGATAAGGTAAAAGTTTTTTTTAGCTTGCTTCTTTATTATGATATGTTTTGCAATATTTACTGCAGAGTGAGGACGCTAATTTGCAAGGTATGTTTTATTCTCATGTGCTAAGATTTCATTTGTTTCTATTTTGTCTCCAAGTGTCACATGGTTCTATATTTTGATTGTGCTTTTCACATTTCTGCCTCATGCTTTTCTGTGAACATAGAGTTTGTGAATACACTTTACGTGTATACCAAAGTTCTTAACCTGTGGGTCGTGATATCAGTGGATTGCATGTCAGATATTTATACTACAGTTCATAATGTAACAAAATTACAGCTATGAAGTTGCAGGAAAATAATTCTATGATGTATGTGTGTAGGGGGTCATCACAACATGAGGAACTGTATTAAAAGGTTTGCAACATTAGGAAAACTGAGAACCACTGCTCTAGGTTGGTAATTAATATTACTACTACAGAAAAGCATACCAAACATCTGAGGATAGAATTTATTATGTGAAGTCTTCTGTAATTTTGGGATAAGAATTTGTTGCCAGCATTGAGATAATTCCTTGCCTTATCCAGCTTTAAGCTAGATTCTTAACTTGCAGAAACACTTCCTGTATAAAAAGGGACACATTTCTTAAGTAATGTAAATGTGTAAAAACAAGTGGGAAAATATCTGCTTAAACCAAATTCAGCTTTATTTTGTCTATAAAACTTTCTACTTAACATGGGTTATTTCACAAAATGACAATTTTTTCTGCTTGCCTTTTTTACTCACTATTATTTAATCTGCATTTGAGGGGTGCTGCAAAGTTCTCTCTGCAAAGAAGTTTAAAGTTAAGGAAGCTTGAACATCTGGACTGTGAGGCCACATTTTATAATCTCCCTCATGGATAATTTTGACTGAAAAACAAAACATTTCTATATCATTCAGTTCACAAGAGATGTACAAATTCGTTTGGATGATGTGATAATCAAAATAATATTTGCTTGTGTATCACTATTTCATAATTTGTTATAACTAGTGAGATACTAAACTGTATATTTATGGTTAGTTTGTTCTGTTTTAGTAAGGGAATGCTTTATTGGCACAGAGTATATTACCTATGCAGAGTAATGAGTATTGTTGTGACAATTTTCACATGCATATCTTTGATCATATGCAACTTTTTAAACATCCTTTCATGATTTCTCTCCTTTCTTTAACAGTCATCTAAAAGAAAGAAATCTTCCATCTTAAATTAGTTCTTAAAGGATTTTATGTAATGAGTTTTGATCATATATGCCTCCATACCCCAACTCATTCTAGGTACAACTCTTTACCCCATTTTTCTTTCTCATGTTATCATGGCCAATTTGTGTTGCCCAAATATTCTTGAATGTATGGCCTTCTACTGGAATGCACTCAACTTAACATGATGCACAGTTTTAGAGAAAATTGACCCTTTCTTTCCCAGCACTTAATTATTGCCAATAGGTCCTTGGCTTAGAATAGGACTTTGTGCCCAACTCCCCTCTTTGTGCTGAAATGTGGTGTGACTTGTGCTTTTGCAAGCCCTGTACATACTATCATAACTAGTGCATGTTTATATCTGACACTGTCTTACTGTGTTTTTATTTTAGTATAATTATCTGGAATCTTACAAATTTTAGACTTTAAAATAGTTCAATTAAAAATCTGTCAAAAGACATAAAGAGATATTTTATCCATCAGAATGTATGGTAAGGTAATAAACACACAATAAGATAAAATTTCCCAAACATTAGTACTAATGTAAGTGCAAATTAAACCTACAACATTTTGTAACCATGCAACTACTGAAATAGAATTACATAGTGATTTTTAAAGGCGTAATAATACCAAATGATGGCAAAGATGTAAACTGAACTATTTCTCTTGCCAGTGGGAATATAAAGTAGTATAGACACATGGAAAATATCTGGCAGAGACTTTTGTAAAACTAAACATGTCCTTCCCATATGGCCAATCAATTAATAGTCAACAATGATCATGAAGAATCTAAAACTTATGTTCATATATGCATGTATAGTAATGTGAGCCTTACTAGGAATAACAAGAAGCTGTAAACAGCACAGATGTCTTTCCATGTTAAACAGTTCTGTTAAGCTACAAAAGGAAATACTTCTTGGTGACAATCAGGGCTACTCTCCCTTTTGCCTCTGGCTGGAGATTTCACACTGGGAGGATGACTCTGAGAGTATAATGCTTGTTACCAAGACTAATGACCAGAACTTTATGCCAGGGACCTGCATGGTGGAAGGAGAGGACAAAATCCTGTAAACTTTTCTCCTTTTCACATGCTCAACATAGGACCTACATAATCCCCTATAAAAAAGATGAAAGAAATAATTTTTGAAAAAGAAATATATATATACACACATATATATTTGTATATATATTAGTGAACCTCAAAACCATTGAACTATTGATATGCTGAATATGACAAGGCAACGGAGATGAAGAACAATTACTATTACTGGGAAGGATGCAGTAAAATAAAAGGCATGCAAGAAGAGAGTTTTATAAGTGATGGGGTAATTCTACCCTTTCCATGCTGGTGATTGCAGGAATCTATATTTGTCTTACAATTCCATAAAAGTATATCACACAAAAAACTATGAAACCATTGATGGTATCAGAACAAAGTCTATCTTTTTAACAGTATTATATAGATGCCATTCTCTGGCTTGGCACTGAATAAAGCCATATACAATGTCAGCACTGGGAACTCCAGGAAATTTATATGGGGTTCTGATCCTCTTGTGACAACCTCCTGTGAATCTGTGTAATTCTTTAATAAAGTGATTGAAAAGTTGAGGAGGCATGTTCTGTGTAAGTATGTGAGAGTTGGTCTGCTTATGCAATAAGATGTGCTGGATTTAATCCCCAGTACTAAACACAGAGCACATGTGCAAGGCAAACAGAAAAACTGAAGTACCACTAGAATTTCTAGAAAGTCATGTCAGTGCATTGTCATTTTTTTTTTAGTGTTCATAATACATGATTGTTACAGTAACTAGTCTTTCAAAACCTAAGTGTGAAGTAAATACATTCTATATTGTGATTTAAAATTGTAATTTTCAACTTTTTTTTTAGTGCCCAAGGACCCACCTAACAATATGACTTTTCAGAAGATACCAGATGAAGTCACAAAGTTTCAGTTAACGTTCCTTCCACCTTCTCAACCCAATGGAAATATCAAAGTCTATCAAGCATTGGTTTACCGAGAAGATGATCCTACTGCTGTCCAGATTCATAACCTCAGCATTATCCAGAAGACAGACACATCTGTGGTTGCAGTGTTAGATGGACTGAAGGGTGGACATACATACAACATCAGTGTAAGCAGCCACAGCTTTTAACTGCCTAAGCCAGTTTATAAAGTCAGCACTCCAAAATAAATCTGCATACTACATTTCTCCCTATTTCCTGCTAACATATAGCAAATCTTATTAAGAACCTTGTACAAGAATAGTGGGTGCCCCAAAATAAAGAAAATTAAACATTAAACATAAAAGAGTAGTGACATGCAGAAAGACAACTACCTAAAAGAAAAGTATAAATGAAATATACAAAATCAAGTTTTAAAGAAAATAGCAGGAGTAGGTCATTACATCATTTCATTCCTTTAAATATTTATTCCATTATGATGTTCTAATAACTTTACAAAGTATGTGAGACATGTACAGAAATGTGTGCCAGTTCACATGTATGAACATATAACCAAATTAATTCTTTTAGGACTTATTTTGTGTTACACCTTAGGGATTGTAAGCAAAATTGATTTGGTTCAGAACCATCACTTTCTCGTAACTGATCATCCTATATAACAATCCCTAGAGTGGCTTCTCTTTCTCAGAGCATTGCTTTGTAATTATCAAGTTAGTTATAAGAATATTGTTAATAATAAGTAAATATGTTTCTTGCTTTAACATTTATCTTCCTGAGGTTCTTCTTACCAATTCAGTTAATTTTTATACAATACCTATTAGAAGATGAGTGGTAACTTGAACCTGGGTTTAAATCCTAATTTCTATATCCATCTGGAAAACTTCTTCAAATGTGTGACTCAGCTTTTGTGAGCTAAAAGTTGTGAATAGGAATGGTAACTTCTTGCAGAACATTCTATGAGGAACAACTATTTATGGTGATAGTCTAGGAAGAAATAATATCAATTTGGCTTTTGAAAATAAAGGAAAATAAGAAATAAAACTTAGAATAAAAATAAGAAATAAAATAAGAAAAATAAGAATAAAAAGAAATAAGAAGTACAGCTGGTTTATAAAGAAAAATATAATGGCTTGCAAATTGTACTATAACCATCTTAAGATATTAAAGTTTATCATAAATATTTATATTCCTAAGTAACCTCTATCATCATGCACTTTAACAAGTACTTTCAGCTTTTTCACTAATTTTTCT
This sequence comes from Sigmodon hispidus, assembly GCA_004025045.1. Taxonomy (NCBI): domain Eukaryota; kingdom Metazoa; phylum Chordata; class Mammalia; order Rodentia; family Cricetidae; genus Sigmodon; species Sigmodon hispidus. Next base: position 73,377 of record PVIH01000745.1, read on the forward strand.
TACTCCTCATCGCAGTTTAAGACATATAATAACGAAAACTCATCGTTTATTTTAAATAGTTTCTTTTATAAGAGACACCAAATTTTTCTTTTAGTTATACTAGTTTAAGTTCATAGGATTTGTCTATTTAATACAACTACCATATATCATGTATTATTATAAATTTAATTAAACAAAAACATTTCAAAAATATTGACATAATGAAGGACTAGACTAATAGTATATGGAATGAATTAATTCCAAAGAATATACTATATATGCCAAATTGTATTTACTAATTACAAGGAAATCTGACTCCTATCGTGGTCTTTGTTGTATCCAGCTAGATGAAGTGAAGCCAAAGACTCTGGGCCTTCAGCTTCCAGAGCACAAAGCTAATTGAAAGGATTCACATTTGTGTAAATCACCCCTTGTGTACACAAATAGAAATGTTTTATGTGTATATGCTGCATTATGCAGGTTATGCATCAGATACTTTGGGGCAGGGGTGAAGAAGGGCATAAGGGCCAACTTTCAAGAGAATGATTTAATACAGGAAAATGGGGAGGCAGGAGGAATTGGGTTTCATCTCACACAACAGAAGAAGATCTTGAATATGGATTTAAAGAAGGGCAAAAATGTGCTAGCTCCAGAGAGAAGTAACAGATGTTAAAATAGAGGGAGAGGTAGCGTGAGCATCATGGTTTTCTACTCTTTTCCTCCTGTGAGTTCAAATGGCAGCACAACTTTCCTGGTCTTGGTGACAGGGACCTCTGTGTCAGTAGCATTTAGTCTTAGGACTTAGTTCCAGGATATTAATTGTAAGAAATTCTTGATTGTTAATGCTCTTCTGATATATGTGGAATTAAGAGGGTTAATAATAACAGATACAATTGATTTTAAAAGAGTGACTATTTGAAAGATTGTTTATAACCATGCTCACTCGTACATACATGAACAGGAAGCTTGGAATAGCGATAAAGCCTTTCTTTATTGCAGGTTTATGCTATCAACAGTGCTGGCGCTGGGCCAAAAGTGCAGATGAGAATAACCATGGACATTAAAGGTATAAATGAATTGCCTTCCGTTATATTATTGTTTTCTTAACCAGATGGTGAATGTAATCTGAATCACCTGCAGGAGGCTAACCTTTAAATAAAGCATATGTATATGTTAAGTAATAATGTGTGCATATTAAAAGAATAGTCTAAATGATGATATGAATTAGTGTTGAAAAGCGTGTCACCCAAAATTTATTTTTTATTAGGAAGAGCTTTTTGAAATTGCCTCTGCCTAGACTGAGAAGCTGTTTTGTTGGGAAGTGGGATTCTCCTCAGATGATCAGATAATGACTACCAAAGTCCCATAAAACCAACCTTGTAATTTTAACTCTAAAGTAGATCTGCCACTTCATTATTCTGGCAAATATTTAAGGAAAATTCTCCATAGCACATAACCCAAAATTCCAAAGAGGTATGTAATCCCATCTGATCAGTAAATGCCTGCCCAGATACCAAAATGAAGCATTTTTTGTGTTTCCCTCTATCACATAAGGGAATTTCAACAATGAAAGTAATCGAAAGCTCCCAAGATGTTTAAGATAACCCTCATCCATCCTTGATATGTAAGGTCCATGCCTACTCTTATTGTAACTTTTTATGCTGTGGTCAGGTGATATCCCTGGTCTTTTCTGCAGGGAAATGAAGGATGGCTGAATCTGGGGAAAGAAGGGAATGAGGTGGTTATTGAGAGGAGTAGATGTAGGGGAGAAAAAAAGAAAGCAACAGCCAAAACCCCTTAAGAATTTGTCGCAGCCTACCTGTCATAGAATTCCACCAAGTTATGTCTTTCTGAAGGGAAGCATAATGTCTCTTTGTTTGGAAATGACAGTGGAGAACAGTGGTGGCAATACCAGCCTCTCAGGCAGTTTAGGTAACTCCTGAAACTAAATATGATGGGTCTTTAATATCTGTTTGACTCTGGGAAATCTTCACAGCATATATAAGTCTAGAAAGTACAGATCCTAGTAGTTCCTGCCTTGCAGATCATTAATTATGAGGATAAAGAGTGAGCAGCTTTGAAAAATCCTTTAAGCAATACTTGAAATTGTTGTTATCACATCAAGAGTATGAAAACATTCTTTTTTCATTGAAATATAATGGTTGCATAAAGTTATTTAAAACACATACACATACAAAACAAAACAAAAAAAAAACAAAACTTCTGATTTGTCTGTAGAAGGGTTGCTTAGCAGGAATTTGTGGTGGCCATAGTGCATCTGTGTGCATTAGCTGTGACCTACTGTGCTTTATTTATCTGTAGCTGAGCCTAACCTGGCTTGAGAAACTTTAGATTTTACTTTTTATGTTTCATGTATTTTAGAGAAAAGTTTTATTACTGTATTTTTTTTGTTATCTATTCTGAATATTTTGCTTTTTTATATAATATTTGATATTGATTTAAAAAAACAATAAAAAGGAAAAAGAAATAGTCACTGCCAGATGCAATTTTACATTTTAGGCTTTTACTGATGACCAATGAGCCAATGAGTGCATATGTGTTATTTATAAACATTATTTATTTTATTTGATAAATTCTGGAGTGATGGCTCAGTGGTTAGAAGCACTTGATGCTCTTTCAAAGGCCCTAGATTCAGTTTTCAGCACATGCTTTGGGTGGCAGACATTGTCCTGCTCATTCCAGTACTGGGTTCCAATGCTCTCTCCTGATACGGCAGGTTCCTGAATGCACACTGTGCAATACAGACAAGCAGATATATACATTACTTTTTTAAATTAGTAATTCTAAATCTTGAAATATATATAAACACCTAAGTTGTTTTTAACTGTAGTTTCTTTTTTTCCTAAATGACTTCAGAAAACACAAAGCAAAGGTGAAGTCATGTCATCTGTATTTCTTTTCATGTCTTTGTACAGACAAGCAAATATACAAGCACAGTATACACAGTATTTTTATACTTTACCAAAATTTCTCATTTCACATGGTTTTACCCATCTCCATGACAAAATGCTCCTTGCCTCACTCTCCATCTTGTGCCTGCAGAGAGATGCAAGGGCTTGGGGGATGTAGTGGAACTCCATAGAGATAACTTGTCTTTACTACTACTATGCATTGAATTAGAAACAGTCCCAGTAAATTTTCATCTGACAGTTAATATACAGTTGGATCATGGCACCCTGATAATGGAGTCCTGTTACTGAGATTTGTCCTTGGGGACTCCTGGTGACTTCCTTGAGGATTCTGAACAGAAGCAGGCCCAGGTCTCTTCTTAGTAACCCCTCCCACCTTCTCTCCATTTTTTTTTTTTAACATAGATAAAAAGACTTTATTTTATAAAGAAAAAATAAGATGGTAAACATTTGAAACATGCAACTGTGTTTATAGTTCCTATATAAGGCACCAATAATTTTGGGGATAGTTATTGATCATAGTACGTGCTTTAAAAACAAAAACATATAATCAAATTTAATATGCTTATTAAATTAGTATGCTTCACAAGTCAAAATCACATAGAGCCTAATAGACATGTAAGAGACAGTTACTACATTATCAAGTTTAATGATTATTTATATTTAATAATTTCTTTTTAAATTTTTTTATGATTTAGTGATTTTCCAACTTGCACCCCATCAACCTCAGTCATTAGTCCTCTCAGTTTCTTTTTTTTTTTTTTCCTCACATTATCATCTTTTTTTTTTTCCTCACATTATCATCTTTTTCTCTCCATTTTATGGCTGCTAAATCAGGTAATTGTATCTAAAGGCTCTCTATGCCACATACCTTGGTACTTTGCCTCTTCTTTCATCACAGATTTTGTCCTTAATGAACTTCATACAAATCCAATCTCATTCCAACCTTTACTTGCCAGAATGTCAAAGTAATGTATCAGCTAAGAGATTTGCTTTTGGATCCAGTGCACAAGAAAGAGCAAATCAAAGACTCAAGTCGAAAGGGTCGGGTTCAAACCTTGATTTTCACCACTTACATCTGTTGTTCTAATTCTCATCTATTAAAAGGAAATAATATTACAAATTCTGTGGGCCTGTTATGAGTTTCTTTTAAGATTGAAGTTTAGATATGTAACTTTCTTTTTTATTATGAATAAAATCATATTTTTTATTCATGTATCCCCTTATTCTGACTCTCCCTTCCCCTTCCTGCTTCTCCCAGTCTCTCTTTTTTCAAACAACAAATATGCATATGTGTGTGCACACACATGTAAACACATATACAGTTATTAGAAAAAATGAAACCAGCTGAAAACCTAAAGATACTGTTTTGGTGATTTTTGTGTTTACTGACTATAAAATATTAAATATTATAGTATCTTTTAAATTATTATAAAAATACAAGCAATGTTTAAGATGTATTTTCTGATGGACTGAAGAGATAGATGGATCGGTGAGTAAATTATTTGCCACACAAATGTGATGACTGAAGTTCAAACGCTCAGATCTCATGTAAAATTCAAGCAGGCAGAGTGGTTGCCTGTCATTAGTCCTAGGGAGGCAGAGGTAGAGGACCTCCAGGAGAAGTTGGCAACCAAGGTAGCTGGATATTGTGTGTTTTTAGTGAAATAAAGGAAATAGTGATCAACAAAGACCTGCGATATTAAATTCAGGCTGCCTTACAGATGCACACACTCACGGATACACATCTGCACAGTTGTGCACCTATACACATGCATTACAAAGGTACCACCTCCATACATACATATAATGCACATTTATTAAATTCTACTATTTATTTGGAATCTCTTCTACAGATATAAAACAAATCAGAATTAACTGTTTGGGGTTAACTACTACAGAAAATGCTAAAAAGTATAAGAAAAATAAACTCTTGCCCTTGAACAGTGATTGAAGAAATATTATGCAGCTGTATCACATAGTGTAATCATTAAGAGGCATGAGTTAATACTGTTTCTCTGTCTGAAAAAACTCACACAAGAAACCAATATGCAAGATAATTCTAATGCATGGAGTATCTGTATTAGAAAATCATCCTGATAATGTGAATATTACCAAAAATAAGGGAGACTATTTTCCAGGTTTGGACATGGATAAAAAGTAAGAAAGATGTGACTGTGACTAGCATAGAAATTAATCAACCAGATAACAAAAGTAAAGAAAAATAACACACAAAAAATGTTAGTGAGATATAAATAAATTCTGAAAAATATTTGTGAGAGCATTTATAAATTGAGTGATTTTGTGCATGAAGATGCACATGTCTGAAAAATGTATTTGGGTTCTAGTTTCTCAGGGAAGTCTCAAATACATGATTATACATTTATGAGATAATAATTATTATATATCTACTATACCCCCAAACAACTGTTTAGCTTGACATTTGTTTGTGCCATCAATTTATCTGTCAGTTACCTACATGCAAAGAGAATGTTCATATAAAAAATATGATTTTATTCATAATAATAATTTAAAAAATTTAAAAGAAAACAATGTTTATGTTTTCTGTTCAGAAAAAAATCAATCATATTTTACTATTTTTAGCTCCAGCACGACCAAAGACCAAGCCTATTCCCATTCATGATGCCACAGGAAAACTGCTTGTGACATCAACAACAATTACAATCAGAATGCCGATATGCTACTACAATGATGATCATGGGCCAATCAAAAATGTCCAAGTACTTGTGGCAGAAACAGGAGGTACCTCTGATTTAAGTATACATTGAGAGACTATGGAATGTGAATTATGAATGCTAAAAAAATTTCTACTCAAAATTATCAAGTAGAGTTGACTCATGATTCTAACACAATTTAAGGTTATCAACAGACTCAATAATATCAGTAACTATATTAATAAATTATATCAAAATTAGTATACTCAAACAACAAAAGGCCTAATCAGCATATGTGATCTATTTATTGTGTATGCTGATTGGAGTGATTTGGTTTTTTGCCAAGATAGAATCTTGATAGCTTCTTTGGGAATATGAATATTAGTGAGAAGTGGCTGATGGGTGTTTTTTTTATACCTCAGTGGTTCTCAACTTTCCTAATGCTGAGACATTTTAATACAGTTCCTCATGTGGTCATTATCTCCAACCATAAAATTATTTTTTCTGCTACTTTATAACTGTAATTTTGCTACTGTTGTAAATTGTAATGTAAATGTCTGATATTAATCCCTGTAAAAGGGTTGGTTAATCCCATGTGAGTTTTGATCCATAGGTTGAAAACGTTGGTCTACCTACTGCATCAGCCCCCACAACAGTTCTTCAGATTCCTATGTGATGGAGACTGTCCAGGTTCATAAGTTGAATTGCCCCAATGGTTCATAACATGACTCTGCATCTAGAATTCACTAGTGGAATCTTAATAGTGCTGCAGTGATGTGAAGATACTTTCAGTGTGATTCTGTGATGTGCATTTGGTTTTCTCCCCTACTAGCTCAGCAAGACGGTAATGTGACAAAATGGTATGATGCATATTTCAACAAAGCAAGGCCGTATTTTACAAATGAAGGATTCCCTAATCCCCCATGTATAGAGGGAAAGACCAAGTTCAGTGGTAATGAAGAAATCTACGTGATAGGTGCCGATAATGCCTGTATGATCCCTGGCAATGAAGAGAAAATTTGCAATGGACCTCTGAAACCAAAAAAGCAATATTTGTAAGTATAGTTTGTGTCAATCACGCACTATACTGCAAGTTCATTAATGTATGTGGCCTGTCTATCAACCAATTCTTTTATATCTCTGGTTAACAAAGAGATCTCCCATGGATACTAGACCTGATTGTTCATGTACTGGAAATGAAGATGTTCTCTCTTCTCTCCCATCAAACATCTAAATGATTGCTTTATCAGTGTTTGTTGATTTCATTGAAATTGTTTTCTATTTAATCATAGATATTACTTTATAAAATAGGCTAAAATTTAGCTTAGATTTTTTTCCAAATCATACTACTAATTTTTAAAAATGTGAGCACTTGCGTTTTAGCATGCTAGTTAAAATGATATTAAATTCCTTAAGAATGTTTTGGCTGAGTTAGAATTAGAAAATTTAGAGAAGTTAGGCAATTGAAAAATAATGTTTTATTATTTATTGTCAAAGGTAATTAGTTTAAATTTTGGTTATTACGTGTACTAAACAATTTTTAAAATGATAAAAATTGCATATGTCCCCTTAGTTATTATGTCTTTTTCATATTGTTTTCTCAACAAGTTCTCTTTGTGATAGATGTTATCATAAAAGCTTGGTAATGCTGGAGAATAAATCATACATTATAATTTGTTTTACAAACTTAAATGACTGTTGTGTTTTAGATTTCAATTTTGGTAATTTAAGGTGTCTTCAAGGATGATCTTCTGTACTCTTTTTTTTTTTTACATTTGTAAAAATGTGTAAACACAACCGGGCACATAATGAAAATAGCAATCATTGTTTTTAATTTGTGTATATGTGAACAAGACAATTCTATATAATCTTCATTCTTTGATTCTGCAATATTTCCAAAACTAAGATACAGTAGCTACTATGCTTTATACTTGTTAATTATTGTAGCCACATTGTTATGAATATTAAATGATCATGCCTAAGCACATCTATGAGTTAGATTATCTGCTTAGTGTTGTTTTTAGACTACTGCTGGTTCATGAGTTTGGCCTAATTCCTGCTTATTGTCCCATCAAATTCAATGAACATGGGAGCAAAATAACTATTCATTTTCTATAGATTAAAATATAGACTTTTCCTGATTGTAACTTAGACTTAAATTCATGTTTTATAAATTTATTTTATTTGAATAAACTAATTTCCATAATTATTTGTGAAAAAACAATGGTACATGAAAATTGTTTTTCCCTAACAACTTTAGGACAATATCTTTGACGAAAAAAAGACACAAAAGTTTTCAATAAAATAGTTTCAAAATGAACCCAAGGACACATCAAAATTTGCCCTCCCTGATCAAATAGGCTTCATCTCAGATAAATATGAATAGTTCAATATAGGTAAATCAGTAGACATAATTTATTACATAAATTGACTCAAGAATAGAAACCACATTGCCATCTAATTAGTTACAGAAAAATGGACTTTAACAAAATCAAGCATTTATTCATGATGAAGTCTTAGTGTAACTAGAAATATAAGAGATATATTTCAACATAATAAAAGAAATATATTGGAATTCTATAGCCAACATCATTCAAAACAAAACATCACTCAAAGCATTTCCATCAAAAATAGGAATATGACAAGGTTGTCTACTCTCTCTATATCTATTCAAAATAGTACTTGATGTCTTAGCTAGAAAATTAAGACAAGTGAATGAGATGAAGGGAATACAAATTAGAAAAGAAGTCAAAGTATCCTAATTTGCATATAGTATCATTATATGTGTGTGTTAACTTTAATACTCTATAGAAAACTCCTGAAGCTGATAAACACCAGCAAAACATCATGGAAGTACCAAGATAAATTAGCACACAAAAATCAGTAACTTTTATATACACAAATTACATTCTCATAATGAAACCAGAAACAATACCATTCACTATTGTCAAAAGCATGTCTTAGAATAAATCTCTTTTCTTTTATAGGTTTAAATTTAGAGCCACAAATGTCATGGGACAATTTACTGATTCTGATTATTCTGACCCTATTAAAACTTTAGGTAAGATTTTGTAGTCTGATTTATCTCTAATTTTTTATTATGTATATACCTATGTAGCTTCTTTGCATGTATAGATGCATGTGTTCTTGTGTGGGTGTGCATATGTATATGCAGGGGAACATGCATTTGTGTCTATGTACATGTGGAGGCTTGAAGTTGACATCTTGTCTTTCTCCATCACTGTTTATTCTTTTGATTGTGGTAGGCCTTCTGTTTGAACTCAGGGCCTTCAGATTCTGCCTATTGTAGCCAGCCAGTTACTTCCAGGTATCTTGTGTTGAGATTACAGGCCAATACCATGCCCACTAGGCTTTTACCGTGGACTCTGGGTATCCAAAATTTAGTTCTCATGCATGCAAGTCAGATATTCTATCTACTAAGCTGTCCCTCCAGCCTTTTCTATAATCTCAATGTGTTTATATGATGGGACTAGTTATCAAATATTTGGTAAATATGCTAATCCAGGGCTGGACAGTCTTTGGTACAGAAGTATTTTAAAGATAGTTAACCTTTTTAATGAAAAATAATATTTACAATATTCTTTTAGAATATAGATACTTCAACTATTCTCATCTAGCTATAAATTTCATTAAAGTGTTCATTCTTTGATTATCTAAATAAATAGGTATTTGTTTCTTTAAATATATTGTCTTATATGTTAAAAGTCTTCATAAAAGAGAAATCATATGATAATGTTTTCCCTTGAAAATTTCTCAGAATTACAAGTTTTTCTTTCATGCTAACTTCATCAGTTTCTCCAATCATATTCACAAAAATTGAACTTAACTAACAGATATAAACACATTTCATCTGTACCATTATGATAATTATATCCTAATTTAGATATTCTGAATCAATCATAATTTCTAGACTAATTTTATGTATTATCTGTCAAATACTTCTAAATTATATTCTAACTTGGAAATCAGTGTTTCTCAATCAATATGAGTTTATGTCTCAAGAGACAATTAACAATATTTGGAACCAATTTGAGTTGAAATAGAGTGGAAATGGTGCTATATAGTGGGGCTGTTGCTGCTGATGCTGCTAATGTTCATGCATATATAGTATTGCTTCTCATAGTGTCTGGATTTCCACAGTGCACAAAGCAGCCCACAACATTAGTCGTGACTGGCATGAGAAACCATGGTTTAAGTGATGCTCTTCACTCCAGTTCACATATGAGGAACCAATGTTCACATTGTTTTAGTTGTTAAGTATTTGACTAGAAATCAGGATTCCATAATTACCATGCTACACATGAAGATTTAATACTGAGATTTAAATCTTGGCTTTGCGACTTGAAACAATAATTTCTCTAAGTATGTCTTCTTATTCAAAATCTGAAAATATATTAAGATTTTAAAAAAATCTTAATGAAATAATATATAAAGATTAGAAATTGTGTAGGTCTTAAATTATTCAATGTTTAGTAGCTTCTAAAATTTATTTCTTTTATTCATGTGAGTGTTTTGTTTGTGTGTATGCATGTGTACCATATGGGTGCCTGGGGCCCAAGGAGTCCAGAAGGTATTAGATTTAATGGAATTAGGGTTACAGATGCTTGTAAACCGTTGTGTGGGTGCTGGGAACTAAACATGGATTCTCTGCAATGAAAAGTGGTCTGGATCACTAAGTCTTTTCTCTAGCTCCTCATAATTTCTTCAGATGGGTCATAATCAACGGTTTTTAAAAAGAGTTTTACTTCATTGTCTCCCTTGAAATTCACTGAAAATTTTAAATAATTGCAATAATAAGCTAGTTAACAAAATTATGCAGGTGAGTATATCTCTGGGATATTACTTTGAAAAGTATGAAGTTTATGTATGGTGCTGATCTTGACAGTTATCAGTACATCATGAGCTACACAGAGTTTATTGAAAACTGTTGATGTGTAACAGCAGATTGTTGGACCACTCTCAGTCTGTCTCAGATGTGGAAGTGTTAGCTAGTTAAAGAGCCAGCCTTTGGCACTTCCATGTAGAAAAATAGGTACATCTTGAAGAATTAAATCAAGACATGCACTGCATACAGACTTGTTTGAATAACAAATCTCTTATGCTAAAGTGTTTGACTATAAAATTATTGTCTTGGTTAATTGTACTCAATAAAGGTAATAGTGAGAAAGCAGGATGATTGGACTTGTGGTTTTGAAACTGTGTGGATTTGACAGCTGATCTTTATCATGCCCTCATATCACCAAAGCAAACTGTTTGCACTGTGGTCCCCAACATAATCAGAGTTTGGCAGCAATTCTTGCAGCTAACTAATGATTGTTTTGGTAATTTTACTGATGGAAGATAAAGACAGATAAGATGCAGAACTCCTTTACGTTCTTATAAAGAAGAGATGAGGGGAGCTGGGTTCACTGTCTGGTTGTCATAGCCTTTGCATATTACTACTAATAGGTGGTTTTGTCTAGACTAGCAATGGAAACCAGGTTCAGTCATTTGTGTGTAGGAGGGGAGTTAAAACATCAGGATGATATGGATGAGAGCTGTCCTTAGCAAAAGGACAGTCAAAAACCAGGAACCATGCAGTCTAAAAGGCATAATATAGAACACAGTCTCAAGGTACCTGTCAACAATGTCTTCCTCTTCATTCACTGTTCTTGCAACCAAGGGATAAACAAGCACAAAATTCAGAAACACATAGTGATTGTGTTTGGAAACATGACAACTACCAAATCATCCAGACACTAATTCCTGCATACCCTATAATTGGGGGAGATAGTAGCATATGCTGATGTAGAATGAAGAATGAAGTTCATACTTTCAGAAAGGCCACAAAAGCAAGGACCACTGGGACACAGACTGAACACAGCAAACTGAATGCTAATGGGCTGGTAGTAACAAAGAAGGGCCCCCTGTATGTATTATCCAACTCCTCAAAGTTCAGTATAATATTCATATGTCAGTGATATAAGGAAAGCCGTTTGGACTTTCTCTTAGTCTGACCTTTGAGGGATTCCGTTTTGATGGATAGTAGTTTTATAATTGGCTTTTGCCCTGTAATGTTTAAATGGCTATTAAAACAGTGACAGATGAGAGAGGAGGACATTAACAGAGGCCATGGAAAAGAAAAAGTTCTCTTGGCAAAGGAGCACTGCAGAGAAGACAAAGTAGGACTCAAAGAGGAAATAATATTGATTGTTTCAGTAATGAGAAAAGGCACAAAGATGGAGTGGATCACTGTGCACCCGGGGGCAAGCAAAGAGACATGTATTTGCAAAAATTCTTCTGTGTAACCGGATGATGACAAACAAAGCCTGAGTCATTTTCTGTTCCAGTTATGTCCTGTGTCGGGACAGATGGCACCATTTACAGCAGACTAGTGGAACCCAGTGCTGCTGACAAGCCTGCTGAAGGCATATGCATAAATATAGTCCTAGTCATCAGTGGAGAGAGTATAGGTTCTACCAATGTTATCTAATCAGAGGCAGGCAAGCATTCATTTAGTAATATTTGCATACCATTGGCAACAAGTACTGAACTGAGTAGCTTATCAATTAAAATTTCAATATTTGAGAGACTTACTACAGTTGTCCTATGGCAAATTATGCTGGTGGTAGTTATCCCTTTCATGACGTTAGCAAATAGGATTGAAAATAAGGGTCAAAAAATCATCATATACTAACTAGATAAATTGGTTAAAATTTAGTGAAAAGCTTGCATTGAGAAAAATCTTTATGACATGTAGTAGAAAATGGGAAATGACTTAAACACTACTCTAAATATACTTAATTGATTTTGATGTTACTTTAAATTAACACTAGCATCCTCATTTTCATCATTTGCATGAACTCTCTCCAGGTTTTTAAAATGTGCGTTTGTGGAGACTGTGTGTAGGCAATGCATTGTTTGTAACATTTTATAGAAAACTGTTGCTGTGACTTGAAAAACCAGACATCCCTTTCTGTACCTCACAGGGCCCTTGTTAAAGCAGATCAAGATGAGATCTTAAAGCCCATGACAAAGGGACTCTCTGATGGTTTTCTGTTGTCATGACATTTCTTATTTAATTATGGTGCAAAAAAATGTTCCAAGACACTCAAGCTGAGAAAATGGGAGGATGAAAAAAGAGAGGAGAGAGAGACAGAGAGAGACAGAGAAAGAGTTACTATGTTATCTGTAGCATTGATCACATCATCTTCCAAGGTATCAAAGAAGCAGAGAGATTGTTTATCTACTTAGTAAGACTATATTGAGGTAGTCTGAACCTCTCAAACTCTGCAGTCAGACATTTATATTTAATATGCTTTTAGTATGTGTTGAATTTAGATTCCTCAAAACAACTATGAAAATACTTAAAGTAACTTCTTAAATCCTATTTCTACAATGACAGTACTAATACCTTCTTTGTAAATCATGGAGAGATTTGTTCAGATTAAGGAATAGGTGTGTGACTATGAAATGATTACTAACAAAAACACTTGACACTGTTGCCTAAATTCAAAGCTTGAAAGTGGCTTTATAAATAAACCCTTTGTCCACTCTTAACTCTGAACCATGCATTTCTACAGATAATACTAATCCATAAGCAAGAAATCCAAAGCAGTGTGTTTTAAGCTAGCAAATGTGTAGGTGGCATTATCTTTCACATTCAGGCAGTGTTACCCTGGTCAGTGTTGTGCTACTAAGTATTGTAGGACTCTATAGGGGAGATGAACAAACAAACAAACCAACAAACAAACAAATTACACCATGTTCTGAAGCTGCTTCCAGTTTCACTGTGGATGGATATCTCTTCTTGCTGGACTACGCCACTTTCTCCCTTCTGTGCTTTAAATTATGTCTAGCTTGTCTTGTATTTTATCATTTTGTCTTTTAAGGTTAACATTTCATACATAAGCATGTTCTATGAGGTGTGTTTTGTTTCATTGGTTTGTGAACAAAGATGTGACAATAGCTTTTAATTTTTTAACGGTGAATACATGACTTTTTTCTCACACTCTAGTGAGCATTGTTGATCTTTCATAATTTTGTCAGTCCGACTGTAGTAAAAATGTTCTTGTAGGGCATATTAGGGCACACTTATTTTTTAAATGAGTGGATTGACCATTAGAACAGTACCTATTTTGAGCTTTACAATGATGTTATTGTGTATGTACATAATGTAGAATACTGAATAATACTAAATAATGTGTGCATCACCTCAAATCCTTATCATGCTCCCCTCCTATAGAACTATATTTCTGAAATATTGACATTAGTATTGGCAAGATAGGCCAAGTGTCATAGCTTACTTACTGTGCCACCCTGACTACTTGAATGTGATAGTCAACCCACAGTAGGATTAATTCCCAGAAATTCTCCTGCTTCCACTGGCGTGGATTCACATGCTCATTCCTAAACATACACACACATACACACACAAATACTTTAAAAATTATAAAGTAATAAAGATTAATTTTAATCAATTCTTCATGATCTTTTTTAATACCCCAAAAGACTAGTAATTCTATAAGAGAGAGGAAGTCTCTCCATATATTAACTCTAAGAGCTTATATACATAATGAAGGGACTAGAATGAGAAGGCCAATATTGTAGTATGGGATCAATATCTCTCATTTAACTCCAAGTTCTCATTTTAAAATGTTAGATCTCTGTGCCAAATTTAAGTAATAATAATTTTATTCAAAAAGTAAGTTATGAAAAAATGAGCTTTATATTATGAATTAATAAATTAAAATGGTAGAATATATTTTTCAAACAAAACAATTTAATTAATAAAGGATAGGTCTATTGAGAAAGTGACTTATGTATATTATGAGTAAAGTCACGTAAAAGAATCCTACTTTGTGTGATAGGATTTAGAAAAATGACCTCATTCATGCCTAGTAGTGAATCAGAAAGTGTGTTCAACTACCACGGTACATTGTGTCCCCTCCTGAGGGTACTTTTGTAATACATGTGCTCAGCAGATTACATGCTGTTTATTAATATATTATATGTCATTTCCTCACTAGAGCCAGTGCTTTGAAATGGTAATCTAGTCTGAAATTTCATTTTGTGGTTTCTGAAAACTGAGTTTTCAGGCTCCTTGTCTCATCATCACCTGGTCAACAAGATTCTTTATTCATCTTCATGTTTCCTTTGGCAGAAATATCTGATTAAATGTAGCATGTGAAAATTCATAAAACAAAGCACTCGAATTTTAGTAAATAGTAAGGTATAGCTAATATTATATGAAACACTTGGACTTACAGCATCTGTCAAATAGAGTTTGATATACTAGGAACCATGTAACTATAATGACTATTTAAAACTTGATATTCATCCAGCTCTACCATGCAGATCAATAGCCACAGGAACTTGTTAGCATTTTATAATCAGCAATCCAGTGGAAAAAATTAAAACATTAATCTTTGCTTAATTTACAGAACTTGGACTTATTTTGTCATTGAACTGAAACATTTTATAGTAAAATTATAAATCACATCAATTAAAATTCTTCATATGAGTGAAAAGACTTTTTCATATGAGTTGTTCATTTTATACTAAGTCATTGAGGTATGATTGAGCAATCCTGTGGAAGAAATGAGATGACCAAAGGCTGTAGAGAAGATTCAATGGTTCTAAGAGTGCCTGCTACATTATAGAAGAGAACAGTTAGGCAATCAACACCTACAACAGGCTGCTAACAATACATGTAATTCCAATGATACTTGGAACTTACTTTATTCTTTATTCTCTCACAATGAAATGATCATATATCCAAGAGACTGTGATTTCACTTAGTAAGAAGCACACATATGACTATATATATATATATATATATATATATAATAGGGAAAGAAAAAATTAAAAAAATAAGAACTTAACTTCCAAACTAAAAGGAAGCAGAGGAAGAGGAGGAAAAGGAGAGGTAAAGGCAGCAAATTTACTTTGTTTTACTGGTACACTTAAGTAATATGCCAGGAAATAATCTATGTAGTTTGGGACACAAGATACAACTCCAGGTAGCATTAATGATCATATTTTTATCTTTCTCAGGTGAAGGGCTTTCAGAAAGAACTGTAGAGATAATCCTGTCAGTCACTTTGTGTATCCTCTCAATAATCCTCCTCGGAACAGCTATTTTTGCCTTTGCAAGGTAAGATGTGTCCCAGAATGCTCTGTGGCCATTATATCTATCATAGTCAATCAAGAAACAATAACCGCAGCAGTTATGCAAATGGGAAACACTTATGTTTATTTTTTCTTAAATTTATAATGCACTCAACCTGCCTGGAATACTTATTATAATGTTTTGAAGAATATAATGCATTATGAACTGAATAAATCTAGCCTTAAAGAAGTAAATTCTGCTATTTTGATAGAAAACTTTTGATATAAGTGCCAGAGAGAACAGAGTTAAAAAAAAGAGAACTAAAAGAGATCCATAGCTGAGAGTTCAGTACTCAGTCTCATTAGACTATGGAGAGAGAAGGATGTGGACACTGAGACTCAAGGAAGTCTTCTCCCAAAGTTGTCATGGGATGGCGATTTCAAGTTCATGCAGCCTTTCAATGGTAAAGAACAATGACAGATGAAGGACAGCTGTTTGCAGAAGTTACTCATTCTTGTTGGAGGTTGGGAAGGTTAGAGCTGGTTGTCAGTGTATCTCATTTATACAAAATGATTTGGGCAGACTGAGTGGGACTTTGTGGAATCATTGGCTAATGAAATTGGCTGAAGGGCATTGAGAACTGCTCAGGTGGGCTGCTGGGCCCCACATGGAACATTAAAATTTTAGTACCAGTTGGATATGTGGTGCATGCCTTTAATCTGAGCACTTGTGAGGCAGAGGCAGGGTGATATCTGTTTGCTTGTGGTCAGCCTGATCTATAGAGTGAATTCTATGGCTAAAACATGAGACCCTGTCTCAAAAAATAAAAAATAAAATAAAATATTTGGTGCCAGGATACCAGAAAGATAGCAACTCCCCAACTCTCTGCCTGGTTAGGTTACTGCTCCCTTGACAAAGTCAGTATTCTGGCAGGTGACAAAATAGAACTACAATTAAGACCCTCTCAGTTATGAAAGAAGAGAAATGAAGGTCGAGATAGGCGAATAGGTGTAGGTGATCCATCTAGACCACCCATCATCTCTGTCCCACCAGTCACTCTCCAAATGACCATACAGAGACTTATTAATTATAAATGATTGGCCAATAGCTCAGCCTTGTCTCTAGCCAGCTCTTTTAAGTTAAATTAACCCATTTCTATTAATCTATGTGCTGTTCCAAGGCTCTTTTACTTCATCTATGAACTCATGTTATTTCTTCCACCTCTGTCTTGAAACTCTGACTCTGCCCTCTCTCTTCCCAGCATTCTCTCTGCCGTGATATCCTGTCTAGATATTGGCTAATCAGCTTTTTTATTAAAATGAGAGCAACACGTCTTCCCAGTGAATAGAAGGAATATTGCACAGTAGGCAGAGTTGGAATTTAGAGATAATAAGGTAAATAAAACAGAGAGTGTTGGTTTCAAGATACTGTAACACACAGTGAGTTGCATAGGTTTAATTTAAGAAGCTATCAATTACCAATAGTATCTCAATGAATACTTGGACTTTTGACCACCTCCTGCTCCATGCTAAGATTTGGTCAGGTTTGAGCTCATGCAATTCTTCTGCATGCTCTTACAGTAGCTATAAGATCATAAGTGCAAGTACCCTAATTCTCTAGAGTTTCCTCATACTCACTCACTGTCTCTGGCTCTTACAGTCTGTTGGTCCTCTTTCCCTTAAGCTTTGGAAAGATAGGATGCAATATTAAAAAAGAAAGATGTTTCAGTCAAGTATATGAATCCTAAAGTTTATACACAAATGACAACTGTTAAAGACATCTCTTCCTAGCAGGTTTTTCCAAATGAATGTTCCCTTCTTTTTAGCAGCATGCATGTAATAAGTCTCTCTTCTATTCTTAGTCTCAGCCCTCTTATTTTCTTATAAAACCTTAAAAATTTCTCTTTCTAATCCCCTAAAATGGAAGTTAATAAGAGAAATTGCTAGGATAGAAAATTTTTATTTGTGAAAGGAACTAGCCTATTAATTTTCTAAATAGCTCTATGGGCTTAATTTTTAACTAAAAACATTGCCCGTATAGGTCAGATGCTTCAACTGCCTTTTTCATCTCGAGTCTCTTAAGTCAGCATTTTAATGCACAATTTGAAGATCTCTTTTAATAGACATTTCCCTGTAACACAGACTGTTTTCAGATTTATACACATGATAATGAAGGAAAGTCATTATTCTAGACAATTAAAAAACTACATTTTTGTAAGAAATTTGGCACATTACCAAACTGTCTTGACAGTTCCTTCCAAAACACTCACACAACAAGAAAGTACAGAAAGAAGATTGTACAAGTTATAGGCCTTGCCTATAAGAAGTACTCATTTTCAGTATTTAAGTCATTTGTTAGATCCAAAATTCCATGTGGTCTCCTATTTTATTACGAAATGAACCCTTGTATGGGCACGAAGGATTCTCCTATTTATTGCAGCTTCCCAGGAATTTCAAACCAGTCAGAACTATAAAATAAAATAAAACTCTATCTTAAAAAACAACAACAACAAAACCCCCAAAACAAACCCAGTGATTTGGTTAGGTTTTTTAGTGTCATATTGCTCAATTTTGAACCTAAATCTGTTCTGATTATAAAATAGAGATATTTTATTCCTCATACTTACATAAAAATTAAATAAGACTATTTAAAAAGCAGTTTATATATTTAATACAGGTAAAATGTTCTATTATAAGCAACAGTGACTCACTGATTTTTAATATTGATAGAATCCTTGACTACTTTTATATTTTATTTTCCTTTTGTGATGAAAAAGGGCAATAGATAAAGGGAGGTGAGGCAGGACACATGGAACAAAAGAATTATTTGTCTAAATGGTTTTGCTTTTTAAAACAAGGTAAAAGAAAACCCTTCACCTAGTCTGCCGAGCTTTCCACGATAGTACCCACACTGATTGCACTGTCCTTGTTTCAGAATTAGACAGAAACAGAAAGAAGGTGGTACATACTCTCCTCGGGAAGCAGAGATTATTGATACCAAATTCAAGCTGGACCAGCTCATCACGGTGGCAGACTTGGAACTGAAGGATGAGAGATTAACGCGGTGAGCACACTCCTCTGGGCAAGCAGTGGTACAGAGGGCCAGGAGCCATGACCCTCTTCTGACCTAAGCTTGTTGGAAGTGTTTGTGGGGCTCCAGTTTACACAGGTCACAGAGATCTTCTTTCAAAGGGTAACCTCCGTCTTCTACATACTTCTCACTGCTGTACAGAGACTCGGTTAATCTTCCTAGTACCTTGAGTTCAGAATGAATCTCGGACTATGGTACTCAAGACTTTTTCCCTGAGAGAAAATGTTTTTATGCATTGAATCTTTAAGGTGCTATTTCATAATTCTTCTCATATGATAGATTTTTCTGTCTTGCATTTTTCTAAACATGTCCACAAATATTTACCATAAGTTTAGTTATACTTCTAAAAGCTTACTGTTGTTTATATCATTTATTATAGTTTATGAGAGTGCTGATCATAGTTCCTTATTTCAGCATAAAAATTACATGAATGTCTAAACTGTAAATGACATTTATATTTCTAAACTAACTCAGAATTTAGAAACCAATGCAAAATAAAAGCATATTAACTTAGAAAGTGAAATATCAATGTGTGTGCTGTGACATCATTGTAGAAAGTTACATAACATTTAAAAAATATTAAGTTTAAATCTTTTCAAAAGCATCTACATTGTTTATAATATTAGCACATTTTAAAAAATAAAATAATTCCCCAAACACTTAAGAAAAACTGTCACAGGACATTTTTAAATTTACACTTTTTTTGTGCTCCAATAACACGAGGATTTCAAGGCACTGGCAAAGCCCTCTTGACATTTTAAAAGTTATAATTATTTTTTACAAGGTGGCATTAAGATATTGAGCATCAAAAGTATTTTGTGGCTACTGCCTATCAGACTTGGTCTTTATTAAATATGTCAGTTTTATAAGCATGTTGTTCTCATGTCTAGAAGATGTGCTGCCTGGGGGATCCTCTAAAACCCTAGGAAATGGCAGTTATTGGTATCACTACATTTTATAGACATATTGTTTGTGTGATAAGCTTTTAACTTTTAAACATTGTTGTTTATATTGTACTACAAAGGATCCCCCTAAAGGCTTATATAGTGTAGAACTGTACATTACCTAGTATCTAGTTTTTTTTAGTTGTCCTTATATAAGCAAAACTGTTTGTAGGGGAACGGTGGATTCCCAACACAGCCTCCACAGAAGCTGTATTATCTGAATACTAAAGCATCATTAGCACCAATTCATATCTTAGTCCTCTAGGGCTCATGCTTTGCAGTAGAAATGTCTTCTCTTCCCTTGTGGACCAACGTCAGCACTCTTTTCTCACTCCCTGTATCTCTTCCATGGGGCCAGGTCGGCCACAGTCCTGAATGTGTATAAGAGAATAACATCAAATCTCTCAGCCACATTAATTTGAGCTGCTTGGAAAATACAGTGGCATCCTGCCATCCTCTTGTGAATTACGGGAAGGTTGTAATTCTTTATGGCCATTTTTATTTTGTCTTGAAGCATCTTTATTGAACCCACAGAAATCCACAGTAAGCAGATCTTGAGCAGTTCAATACAATAAAGTGTGTGTGGGAGGAGTTAACATGAGAAGAAGTATCCCTTGAGGTCACTTTTCCTGACAGCTAATGTCAGTGCTGGGGTTGCTTTCTAAAATGTGATGTGTTTTCAGAGTATTACCATTCTCTGCTTCTTACCATTCAACACAGTTAGAAAACTGTGTGGTTGTTTTTTTTTTTTTCTTTTTGACTTTTTATTATGGTAATGAGAGGTTCTACATCACAGAAATGTAGGCCAGGTCTCTACCAGTTCCTTATTGAGGGGCATTTGTAATTCAAGGGTGCCCTTATTTGGCTATGGCTCCTTCCTCATTTTCTTAATTCATGGCTTTTTTTCTATATAACATGATATTTGTCAGAATCTGAAAGATCAAAGTGATATTTTAAGTATATTTTATCTCTGCATCACAAAAATTATTATTCTTATAAAAATAAAATTGAAACTTTAATTTCCATTCATTTTACTTTTCCATTTGTGTGTAGAACTGTAGATGTTATATTATAACATATTCCCTGTGAAGCAACTGAACATCCATATTTACCTTCATTAATTCTTTCCTTTTCCACTCTTTATCCTTTGTTGTATCTGTTCTACAGGGTTGGATCCTATCCATTCTGAAACAATGCAAAAAAAAAAAAAAAAAGTGTTTTATGTACCAATGGTCCATAATAAATATGATTTGCTGCATTTAGTACAGGAAATCATTAAATTTTTATTTAGGTAAAATCACTACTAAATAAAACAAGTTTAAAAAATAATAACTGAAAATTAGTGCACAAGACACTTTTGGATGGTCCCTGGTCACCAGTAGGGTGTTGAAAACCTTTGCAGTATTTGGGATGCTTCACAATAAACATGTTCTAAGTCAGAAATGAAAATTTAGTTCTGGAAATAAACAGTCAAAGAGATTATATTTTCTCCCTCAATTGTAGGGTACCAACCACAAACTATTAGTAGAAAGGAACTCAGTTTCCTTGAAATCTATCAGTTCATATGTGTCATCTACCCAGGTCATGGATGCATTCTTCCAAACTGCCATGATTTTCTTGTTCAAGTGAGCTTGCAATTATCCTCAGTGCTGTATCTCTTCACTATTCCAAGAGAAAGTGTTAATCAGTAAAGACAGTATTAATTTTTTTTATTTTAAAAATATATTTATTCATTTATTTTTTAAGGATAAAACACTATTGGAAAATTCTTAACCAAATTAAACAAAAAAAGAGGGAAAACCTACTTCAATAAAACTAGAGATTGAAAGGCAAACATTATAACAGATATGAATGAAATTCCAGAAAATCATAAGAACATACATTATAAATTTGTTTCAGTAAATTGAAGAATCTGAAAAAAGCTGGTGAGTTTTACCCCGCTGAACACACTCACAGCTGATTAAAAGCCCTCAGGCCGATAACCCACTAAGAGCCAACCAAGAACTAACCAAGAGGGAATTGAGAAAACAATGAGCAGATGCCAGTGCAACAATGCACATAACAACACAAAGATTAAAAAGACACCACCAGAAGAAGCAAGTGGTTCAATAGCTTCAAGACCTGAACATAACAATGAAGAGGAAACAGAAGGAAATGACCTTAAAAACAGCTCTATGAAACTGATTGAAGCCTTAAAAGAGGATACAAAAACTCTCTTAAGAAATAGAAGAAAATACAAACAGAAAATTAGAAGACATTAACAAATCCCTGAAAAAAAAAATAAAGAAAACCAAGAAAGAGAAAACAAACAGGTGAAAGAAACTTTACAGAATTTAAAATTTGAAATAGAAACAATAAAGAAAGAAGAGAGACAAAGCTGGAAATAAAAAAAAAATCTTAAAAAAAGACCTGGGACCTCAGAATTAAGCATAACCAGCAAAATCCAAGAGATGGAAGACAGATTTAATTTTAAGGAGTTATGTGGTTGATAGAAACACAGTCAAAAGGCTTTGTAGTGCACCATGCTGAAGAAGTGAGGGTTTATATTATAAAATTATTTAACATTTATACATTCTACTGTGTACCTATGTTTTAAAATTAGTCATATTATATAAATGTTATTATTTAACTACACTCTGTGTTACAAAGAATTTGATGACTTATTCTCTGCATCATAATTTTTCTTTTCTAAAGAATGTAAAAAAAAATACAAATTTATACCCATTGATTCTATGAGAAATTTAAGAGATATTCTTAGTAAATGTTTTATATCCTTATTCATAATTCAAGGCCAGCTTGTACAGCATACTGAGGTCCTGTCTCTAAACAATCAAACATAAACAAACAAAGCAAAAGGAAAGGGAAAGGAGAGAAAGAAAGTAAACAATAAAGAAGGAAAGGGAAAAAACACATTCTTGGCAAATAACTGTATCAAATAGGGCTTATCTACCTGTCTTGAAGCCATATACTCCTCTTGATAACTTAAAAATATAATTTAATAAATAACATAACTGTATGAATATGCTTTATAAACTATATACCAAAATGAACTTGGTATTGTTACTTTTCTTTGTATCTGAAAAATTAAAAACTAGTTTACTCTACTATCATACATAGAAATTAACAACAAAATAATTATTACTTTTTATGAGCAAGTTTTTAGTGTAGAAAAAACTGCCCCAAACTAGAAAACTGTAGAAGTATGCAATTTTTAATTCTGACTTTAGTATCTGCTGGGTTTGATGGTGCAGGGCAAGCCTGTAATCCTGAGATCTGTGATGCAAGGCCAGGGAGTTATCTAAATTTGAAGTTAACCTGGTCTACATATTGTATCCCAGGTGAGTCAGAGCTACATAGTGTGACTTGGAAAATAAAGTCAACTGTAATTGATACAAGATTAAATATAAAATTATTTGCACATAGATGGTCATCATAACTGAGCAGATTCTGATCATTATTTTACATCTTTTCTAAATTTAAGATCTTTTTGAAAACAGTGGCAAAAATATCTGACTCTGTAGTACAATTCCTTGGAAGTAGAATGAACTATAAGATAACCAACACTCATGTTCCCATAGTGGCAAGTACAAGATAATGTGATATTGTGCACTAAATGAATAATGAATCTTTACTTCCAGATACTCTTCATTTTTCTTTAGACGCAAGGAGATTTTTGTCATCCAGTAAGTGGTGTGGTAATGCAGAGTTCTGCTGTGATTATTTTGATTTTTGCCAGATTGTGTGATGTCTATTGTAAAATACATAATATTGAGCATTTTGTTGCTTAATATGCCATTCTTTCCAAAGCTAGAAAGAAAAAAATGTTTTCCTCTGTGATGTGTTCTGTCTAAGACTGCATGCTCTTGCTATGGTAAAATTCTGACCAAAATGCACATTGACTTACAATGTGTATGTCATGAGAAAATGTTGTGTTCTTATATTGGGATAGTTTTGGTGGTAAATTGGGTTCTCATCTGTATTTCGTCACATAGTTCTCATTCCCCTATCATAACTCTGTGAAGCAAAAGTTTAATTTTTCATATGATGATGGAGAGTAATTCACACAAGCCCATTTCTCCAAGTGCAAGTGTAACTCTGGAAGGACCAATGCAATGGCTTTTCCTGTCCTCTGTTCTCAAACTTTGGTTTATGAAACTTTAATTTCTGTCCTGACAAGTAGATAAGCAACCATGTGCATTTTCAAGAACTTCCCTAATATTTTGTAATCCCATTCAGGTCCTGGCACAAATATTGCAGCATGAAGTTATTAATATTATTATTAATGATAGCAGGTATAGCTTGTGCTAAATTAGAGTTCTAAAGATAATGTCTAGAGGTGAATCATTTGGATGGAAGCAGGGGATGAAAAGGCATTTGATTTCAAAAGTATAACTCTTCTATTAAAGAAGAGTTAGTATTCATAAGGCAATACAACACCAAGACTCCTACCATTCTACATGGCATATATGTGTGTGTGTGTGTGTGTGTGTGCGTGTGTATATATATATATATATATATATATATATATATAGTATATATATATATAGTTATTTTTGCATTCTTGTAATTAGTACCTCAGGATGGGCCCTTCCCTTGAAAGAACTAAGCTTAATATTTTGGCTGAATCAGTTTTCACATAACTCCTTTCCATCCATATAGCTCTTACTTAGGGGGCTTCCATTGCTGACCTGCAGCTCTTGAAGATAGCTAAGGCTGGAAGATTTCTTGTACAATGTGTGAGGCCTTCTGCTTCCTTTCCATTACGTCTGCACTTAGGGCACAGGCCCATGTCTTAACACAGCTGTGCACTATTCCCTGCTTCTGTGTGTTGCTCCTGAGATAAATAATCTGTGCCCGCAGTTAGTGAGATAAAACATCTGTCAAGAATTTGTTTTTAAATGTGCTAATGTAGAATGTCTTGGTAACAAGGAAAGTGTGATGCCATGCCAAGCAGGGAGTCACACCCCAACTGGTTGTCAGCAGTGTGAATGCTGCCTTCTCATCTCATCAAGAAGCCATTCCCCTTGTCTGAACAAGAGGAATAGCAACCTGCCTGTCTCTGACTAAGATTAGGTCTCCCTTAGGAAATGATGCCTTAGCATCCATGTTAACAGCCAAGGCTCAGAATCTTTTTAATTTTTGTTGAGACCCACAGAACAATTACTAGTTGATTTAGCAGAAGGATGGAAAGGATTTGAAAGAGCACTGTTTTAAAACTAAAACCAGACTTAAAACATTAGGATAGGAAGGAATTAAATATCTATAATCATGACTGATGATAATTTGCATATGTGACAGAATGCCATTGAAGAAACAGATGCAACCCTAGAAATAATTAGGATTGGTAAAAAACATAAAGTAAAAACCTATGAAGGGAGTTTGAACAAGGGGATACATGAATAAAAATATGACTTTATTCATAATAAAAAAGAGAAAAACATAATTTTACAAAAACCGTATTTCTCAAAATCTAGAAAATTTAGCTTACATATTTTATTAGATTCTTTTCTTGTTATTTGAATAGCTAGGGGGTGTTCTGGGGTACAGTTTATATATGACATCAAATAAGTGATTTAATTTATTTTATTGGCCTATTAAGCTGTTTAAATTCTCTTAAACCAAATTTCTCAATTCATCCTGTACTGTAAATGCTGATTTGAGCAGTTTCTCTTCACTCCCATTGTGTACTTATCTCTATAAGGACTATATTATAATTCCCTTTAGATTTCAACTAATTGGCCTTGAGGAAAAGCTGACTCCCCGACAATAAGGTCTTTCATCACCACAGCCAACATAAATAAATGGTTCCTCTCTGAGTCCACGAGAGTAATCTGAGCAGAATTTAAGTTTCTGATAGATCTTCAAATAATGAGCTCAGCTGTGAAATAATACACTTTCTACTAAAAGACATAGGATTTAAGACAGCTAGAACTTTTGTGATGAGAAGATTTATGTAATAAAAGTATTTAGTCCTTTATATTGAAAAGTGGTCAGTAATCTTACAAAAATCTGGCCAATTCCCAAATTCAATTTATCCACTAAATGAACTGAATATAATTCAATAGTTACCTTCACTACCAGAGGTGTATATGAATACTACCCCAATGTGAAATGAGTTTCATTTAATAGGTTTTAAATTATTAAATTTTTAATTAAAATAATTTTTTTCACTTGATTGTAGAAGTTCCCTTCAGTCATTTTATTTGAAACATCACTACAGAACTAACATTTTGGGAGTTTTACCACAATCTCAGTGAGTTTTTGTAAATTCTGTACAACCAATATTTCCTACAAGAAATTCAATTATTCTGTTAGTGATAAACACGTCAGTGCATTTTTCCCATAGTTGGTCATACTTTGTTTTCTAACCATATATTTTTCAAATTAATGTTTTTGAGCAAAACTAAAAGTTCAGAATCCTGACGAAAGATAATTTATTTACTTTGATTCCTTATTTTTAATAATTAGTATTATTAATATTGTTTATTGTGAAGATGGCATCTAAGGTAGATATGCCGCAGACAAGAATCAAATACAGCAGGAAGCTAAGGAATCAGAGTGAAGGTGTGTGCGGTGCAGACAGAACAAGAGGGACAAGCCGGATCTCTATTTGAGATAGCTGGGTACATAGTCAAAATTATCTTCTCTATTTCAGTGTTTATATAAAGATTTCAGATTTATGATTTATATATAATTGTGGCATAAGCATAGACTGAAATTTACCAAAATTTAAAAGTTTAGAAGCCATAAAGATAATTGTGAAAAAAGATGCAGAAAGTTTGTTGAGTTGAGGTAAATTTATAGGAAAAAAATAAAGCCAGAAAAGAGCCCCTCCTTCCCCTTCCTTCCTTCTCTCCATCCTTCCTTCCCCTCCCTCCCTCCCCCTTCCTTTCTTCCTCACTCCCTCCCTCACACTCCCTCTTTCTCCCTATTCCATTCCCTCCCTCCCTCTCTTCACTTCTTCATTCCTTCCCTTCTTTGATTCCTTCTTCCTTTCGTTGTCCTTCATCTGTGCGGCTTTAGAAGGGTACCTGAGATCCTCCTACAGTGGCCTGCTAAGTGCTGCTATAACAGGTGTATCCCATCATACTTGAAAGAATTCTTTTCTTTTCACTTGAGAAGGCAGAAACAATTCTGTTGTTCTATTTCTAACTTCCCAAGTGAATAGCCATTGCTATATTTTAATGTTGGGAGACCTAATATAAAAAATATAAGGACCTTATTTAGAATTGATTATTTGTTATTGGTAAATCTAATTACTACATTTATTTCAAATGACAGTTTATGACATCCTAGAAATTCATAGTTGCCTAAGAATTGAGAACATCTGTTCAATTCCAGTATTATTTCACAGTAACTAGAGCATTTGTAACTTGCTTTCAATGTGCCTAGAATCATGATTTTGTGTTTAACAATGGGTTTATTATTACTATAAATAAGGTTATGAAGATTATGAAGTAAATTGAGTTTAGTCCTGTCTGGACTGTCAAGTATGTATGGATATAAATATGTGCATGCTTAATGCATGAACTTAAATATCTATAGTACACATTAGAAAGTTATTTCTTTTTAGAGATAAGATTGCACAGAAAAGAGACATTATTTTCTAGTTTGTGCCATTAGAGGAAGCCCACTGAGAGTTAACATTTGAATAGGATATTTAAAAACAAGTAAAATTTGGTCATGGATAAAACACATAAAATTAATAGGAAGATCCCTTAGAAGAATATGTTGATCAGAGGAAGGTCATATGAGGTGAATCTGTGTTCAAAGTTAGTACCAAAAAATTAAGAAATCTGCTACTGGGGTGGTAGTGTCCCACATCTCTAATCCCAGCACTCAGGATGCAGAGACATGGGGATCTCTGAGTTCAAGGACTTCCTAGTTTACAGAAGGAGTTCCAGGACACACACAGCCAGAACTACACAGAGAAGCCCTGTCCTCAAAACAAAATAAAGAGTTAGGGAGAGAAGGAAGGATTGAGGGAGGGAGGGAGGGAGGGAGGGAGGTAAGGAGGGAGGGAGAGAGGAAGCAGCTCAAGATGGCATAGCTGATGCTGGAGCAATATTTAAAGTCAGTAAGACCATCATATTTTCTAATGAGGCATGAACGCAGAATCTAATTTTATTAGTTAGCTGGTTGAAATTTAAAAATTAGAATTCATAAAGAAACATTTCATGAAAAATAAATAAAATTAAATAAAAATTTTATTTTTTTAATAAGAAAAATGGTCTTAGAAGGATAATATTTTTCTTATTTATAAGTTGTATATGAAGGATAGAGCTTGTTGCTGAAAAAGCAAGAATGTGAATAATACTACTTTTTTTTTCTAGGTCTTGCTTATTTATATACTTCATGCTATTTATTTTTCATATCTCCTTCAGAAATATGTATTGATTTCACTAATTCCTAGTTCATGCCTTCCCCAAAAGTAGCTATCTTAGATTTTAATTATACAAGTAAAATAGATTTCTCTAGTCCAGCCTTAATAAGCCTGAATATGCTACGTAAAGGATCTGTCATTTACTCTTAGATCAAGAGTTTCCATTTCCATACAGTAACATGAAAATGGATGTCTCAAATGCAAAGATCCCAGTCATTTCTCAAGTACAGGTCATCAAGATTTGGCTAGCCTAACACATTTCTCTTTTTGTTATTTTTAAATAATGGGACAGCGTGGAAGCTGTGCTAACTATAGTCCGGAGGGTACAGGTAGTCTGAGACAAACTCCTTTGCTCTGTTTTTCTTGCTGATCTTTGCTGAGGGTAGCCATTTCCAACAGGCATGAACTATTGCACCTGTCTCAATAGCATATGTCTATTACCTCCAGTGCCTCACATTTTCAGCCATTCTGTTTTATATTCTGCATTTAAACTGAAACTTTTCTGATTGAACAGCCGGCTCAGCCATTTCTGAATCCCGGAAGCTGTGATGAGGAGTTTTCTATGGTCTTCTCGAAAGCACTTTTAGGCTGTTGTGGGAAACCTTCCAGCCCAACCAGTTAATCCTCAGCTCAGCCTTTACAGCTCTGTCTGTGCTAGGATGAGGCTAGGATGCTCCCCCAGGTCATACCCAGAGAAAGTGGAAGGCTATTTTCTCTTTGGCATATCCACCACTGACTTAGAATGCTCATCTGTAACTTCATAAAACTTCTACTTCATCCCCATAAGCTCCATTCAATTTTTTTTTTTTTTGGTCATAGGATTCATTACTTTTTGATTCCAGTTTTCTCCATTGGGCAAGAATCTTTGGAATAATTTTCACAATAGTTAGTCATCGTGTCTTGTATGTTTTTCAATCTAATTATTTTGTCTCAGGCATTCATGACCTAAAAATATACGATTCAGGAAATATTCTTAGCTTGAAAGTTATTGTAAAATAATATATAATATCATCAGGATTGTAAAACTTTGAAAAGCCCCCACCATCTGTATTTTGTTTGTGTATATATTTGTGCCTTTCGTGTTTTTTTGCAGTGAAAATTTGTTGTGCATGGTATTTTTTAAACAGGGAACATATCTCTAAGTGTGTGTTGCATTATCTATTTTTTTGTTAAAATATCTCATGTTTCAGAGTTTAACTTTGTCAGTGACCTGTCACAAAAATGTACATAAAGTAGTTGAAATGGCTGAAATGTAATTGTTATGGCTGTATATTAATCAAACTCAGTCATGATACAAGATTTGGGAATATAATGTAATTTTGAACAACTTCTGTTTTACATATTACACACTCTTTATAAATAAAAAAAGTTTCTTGGATTTGTATTAATTCTGTATTCTGTGCCACATATTAAAAGGTGGCTTGTTTTTAATGCACTGTCTTAAATCATCATGCTACCTTTATAGCTGGAAAGAGAAGCTAAAATAATCTCAATATAATTTTTAAAAATGAAATTAATAACTGCATGTTAGCTAAAGCCATAATGTACTTATGCATTGTTAATTTGCTATAATTTTCTGATTTTAATCTAGAACTCTCTCAGAATGAGCCATCCACTCCCACTCATAATACATCTAACATGGTCTCTGTTGCAGGTTACTTAGTTATAGAAAATCCATCAAGTAAGTTTGTGAACATTTTCCCCCTCTTCTTTTTGAATATCAACTTTAGATTCCCTGGCTCAATGACTCTTAATGTGTGGCTTTCCTTCTGAATGTTTGTTAGAAAAACCTTTAAGCTGGATATAAATCATAAAAGCATGACTAATTGCATGGTAACTGGAGAAATGCTTTCTCTCTCTCTGGGGTGAAGCCTGCATGTCTGTATTTTAACTTGGGAAGTAATATGGGGATATTTAAACTCCTTTGGGCTTAAAAACCATATCATTATGAGAATGAGGTCACTGCAATATTTTATATCTTCTAAAATCTTGTAAAGTGTAAAATTCTTTTGTATGACAAGGAAGTATTATGTGCATTTAAGAGCAAATGATAACTTCATGCCCTCACATTTACTCGAAAACTTGTGTTCATTAGAAAGCTAAATCTTTCCTTTGAAGTCACTGAAAAATTAAAAGAATTTTGTATGATAAATACAAAGAAAGTGAATTTAAAGAGGGAAAGTTCCTTTTGTAAACAGGACAGGTTGATTTTAAAGGACTAAGGTTAAATGTTAACTTAAATGTTAACAGTGAAATCGGTGCCCATGTTTTCCCTGTAAGATAAAAAACACAAGCTAACATGGTTCCTTTTAATACCTTTCTTTACTTGGAGGCCAATAAGCAAGAAATCCTTCCTGCAACATGTCGAAGAGCTATGCATAAACAACAACCTAAAGTTTCAAGAGGAATTTTCGGTATGTTACCAGCAGTTGTCACAACATTAGGAGACCTCTGGTAGTTTCCTGTGTCACATTTCATGTCCATTTTAAGCATGCAAGGCCATGAAGGACTCTAGCCTTGATAATCAATACCCAATTACCAGGTTGATTGTTTAGATAGTAATGTTACCCTGGGTGGCCTTTAGCGCAACCTCATCAGAGTATTCACCTACTGTGTTAGGAGAAAGGGATCTTCTTCAGGCCTCCCTGCAATGGCAGGGTGGCCCCAGCTCCATGCGCTTTCATCCTGATGGAGGTGGAAATGCAGGGTGATGGATTCATTAGTTTAAGTTTGTGTATGAGCTTTAGATCATACTGTAAATTAGTTTTCTTTGAAATAATTATACTAGATTTAGGCACTTGATTATAACATTGCATTGCTTTTTAAGTACACTGAATACCAAATAGAATGAATACGACTTAATGTGCATTTGTGATGTAAAGTGATCATGGAACAGAGCTGGACGTTTGTAGACAATGAACATATCATCACAACTTCTAGAACTATCACAATACAGATATATACTGTCTATATCCAACACAGTCTATTTCTAAGTTATTATTAAATAGATATTTTATCCTACATGGAACTAAGACTTCATTATTTAAATTATTTTAAAGTTGAAAATAATGTTACTTTTTAATTTTTTTGTTTCTTTTGATATAATATTTTTTATTAAATAGCTGAGTATTGTATATTCATAAAACTGAAATAATTTAGAAACATAAAGGTTAGAGCTGTAATCTGTTTTGAGATTCATAAGTACCTTATCTAGATGACATGATCATTTTATATGGTGAAAGCAAAGTAGATTTCGTATTGTGCCCAAGAGTCTATTTGTACTTTTTTCCATGAATTTTTTAGTGTGTGAACTTCTGAAAAAAAAAAAGCATGTGACAATTGGCTTAAATAATTCAGCATTATAAAATTTCAGTTTCTCAGGGAGCAATAACAAGAATGTGAGAAGATGAATGGAACCCCCCGCCGCTTATTGGTTATGCTTCTCAAGTAATGCTGGTCTGCACTTAGCAAAATCAAGGAAAACATGATGTTCTCTCACTGTTTAAGCATTATTACAGAAAGAAACTACAACATTCCAAGAGCAAAAGTGTAATTTTACTAGAATAGGAGCAAACATAACTGAATTATTCATGATGAAGTAGATGAATAGTTTTATTAGCAAATGTATTTTCATGTATTAAGAAAACTTCTAGCTTTTTTTTTTAGGGGGAGCTATGTTATTCTTTTGTTTAAAATAATACAAATTATTCTTATTCTAATGCTTTATTAAGTTTTTTAAAAAATATTTTGGATGCATAATATGAAATAATGTTTCAGCTCATTTTAATTTTCTTAGCCTTCAGTTTTTTATTAGGGTTTGTGCTATGGCTCACAATGTGTTTGACATATTGGTATTTATCAGTTTATAAATTAAATGACTTTAAACATATTACTTAATCTCTCTGCCCCTCAATGTCTTCATTTTTAAAAAGAAATAATATTGACCTCACCAAATTGAGAATATTAAACTTACTATGTACAGAATGTGTATAAGTGCTTGGCACAAATATCAGTGACTAGGATGATAATCTGTACCCTACAGAAACTAAGAGCAAGAATTGTAGACTTGACAGACTCATTTCAAACAGGACAAGCGTATCCTGATTGAGATGTACATAAAGATGTGAGGATCAATGCTAAATACTAGTTAGGAAAGATTAGTAAATATGCTGATGTCTCAGACAAATGGTAGCATGAGCCGAATCTCAATGAGAAGATAAGGGGAGAACTATGTCAGAGAGAGAGAAAATAAATCCAAAAGCATGAGGAGGGCCAAGCAATCTGCTCATCTTGTTCCCACTGAGAACACATCAAACAGAAGCAGAACGACCTACCAAGGTAACATCGCTGAGGTGCTAGGTCTGAATGATAATAAGACCACCCAGTATCAAGATACTATTCAGACTATCAGCCTGACAATTGTGTGTTGGTTACCAAAGCTTTGTCACTCAAACCTATAAATAGAAACTTGTATGTAAAATAATTCTAAACCATATCATTTTTAAGTCAATTTTCAACACATCTTTTCTTTCCCTTCCCTTTTCAATACTTCTAAAAGCTTGACACATAGAATTTATTTTGAATCTTTTATGTTGTTAACTTTTTATAAGCCTTGTTGGTTTTACCCTATCTTGTCCATGATATATACTCATATAAAAAGAACTCTTCAGAATCCTTAGAAAAAAGAATTATACAAAGAAATAATTCATAATTATATTAACATGGAAAATAGTTTACTATCTTTACCAAAGTTGACATAATTTTGTAAATGGCAGTCATCAACACAACAAAATAATCAATACATTTTCTTCCACCAGTTTCCTTAAAGACACATTAGAAAGAGCAAGATAGACAAACTGCAGCATTTTTCTTTCAAATGTCAACAGTAGACATCCCTAACCCCTCATCTGTGTCAGATCATTCTAAATCGCACCTTGCATTCCACTATCAATTTAACAAGGCCAACAGAGTGCAGTATTGACCTTTGACATCTTCACAAAATGACCAGGGTTGCACCAATTAATAGCCATGAAATCACACTGTCTGGGGAGAAAAAACAAAAAATAAATCATTCAACTCTTTTCTTCCCTCTAAAGAGGTATTAACATATTAAATAACAGTTGTGTGCACCTGATGAAGCTATGGGTAGCATGTGGCACCTTAGCGCTCTCCAGAGTTTAATAAAATTATCTCCAGGGAAAGCCATAATCTGGCTGATCAAAATCATTCAGAATAGTAATGGTGACATTTAGGGAAAATCATTACTGCTCATTTGACCTTGCTCCCATATCTATGATAGAGATTTTTAATTAAAAATTTGAAAAAATGTGGCTCAGGAGAACAGCTGCGCAATAGAGATTGTGGGTCAAACACAAGGCTCAGAATTCAAACTATAGTATCAGTGACACAAAATTAAAAGTAAATAAAAACCAAAAACATTTATGGTTGAAATGGTAGTTCAGTAGGCCAACCCTGCAAGCGTGAAGACATTAAATTGGATATCTAGAAGTTACATAAAAGCTGCCTATAGTGGCAGACACTTGTAATCCCAACATTGCGGACATGCGCACAGAGAGATTCCTGAGTATTACCTACTTGGTAAGCCTCAGGCTAATTAGAAATGCTTTGTTTAAAAAAAAGTAATAAAATAAAATTGACCTATAACACCCAAAGTTGTCCTGTATCCTCCAACATGTAGATGCACATACACATGTGGACATACACATACAAACTAAATGAATGAAGGGTTTAGAATAAGGAATTGTGTTTTATTAAACAGAATTTCATATTTCATACTTACCAAGTTTAAACTTTGCAACAACTTTCTTTCACAGGAACTACCAAAATTTCTTCAAGATCTTTCTTCAACTGATGCTGATCTCCCTTGGAACAGAGCAAAAAATCGCTTTCCAAACATAAAGCCATGTATGTACAGTAGTCATTCATGTTCTCACTATAAAGTATTTTAGAATATCCATCATCTTAACTTTTTGCATTTGTTTAATGTTTTCTCACCCATTAATTGAATTACAACAATACACTTCATTAATGGTAACTTTCAAGTTGTATCACATTTGCTTTGTTCCTAATTTCTGAAGTTAATTTACATGGTTTTCAGTTTGTTCACACAAGGTTCATTTATGCAGGTGCAAGAAACTGTAGATTGACCTGCTACTTAGCTTTGTAATTTAACCCTTTTAACATCTTCCTATTGAGTATGTCTCAAAGGGAAGGGAAATTCACACTTTACTTTGTGTATTAGATTTCCTTAAGAGCATAGTAGTCTTATGGAACATGAAAATGCCTTGCATAATACTGGTTGATGATTAGAGTCAATGTGTGTTTACTGGAATTGTTTCTGCAGAGAAGCAGAAGTGTAATTTGCTGTAGGAAAGCTCTATTTCTTTGATTCAAGGAAAATAAGTGTTGTTGTTTGAAAAAATCAATGATGGCTTGTAGAAGAAGATTTGACATCCCTGTGTTACTAATATGTCTGTTTTTGTATTCTTCAAATGCATGTGCCTGCTTAATAGAATTCTGACTTAATGCATTTTATATTAAAAATATTTTTTATGTCCTGAAACTTTGTTCCATTGTATACTGGGAAGCAGGCCTAGTGATGCAACACTGTAATCTCAAGGAATTGGGAGGCTTTAGCATTAAGAGTAGAAGTCCATGCTACCCAAGGAATTCAAAATACCTCCAAGCGATCTAGTGAGACCTTGCCTCAATATTTAAGAGGGTTTTGCTTTTAAAAGAATTGTGAATATAGTTCTCTGAGAGAAGGTTTCCCAACGTGCAAAAGCTTTGAACTCCAACAAACATATTGAGGAAATTCCTACAGTTCTTTAAGCTATGGAAGTATTAACTTAGGGGAGACTATAATCCCATAAATAATTTAAGCAGAAGCAGGACACAGGCTGATGCTAGAGGATAAATTATTCACCAAAGGCAACGAAGGACTGTGGTATTAGAGACTATAGTCCACAGAACCTCAAGTGTCTGAGAAGTAGGACCAAATGAAAAACAAATAGCATTATCCACTGGAGATTTCTTCTACAACAAGATAAATAAAAAGTATATGACTTCAGTAGCAAGATGGCAAAACTGTGATGTGAGAAACTGAGAATATGACTGATAATCTCCAGATGTCTGATGCACTGACCTTTTTCAACATGCTTTTCATTCTCACATTAAGAAAATTATCCTGAATTGGACACAACTTAAGTTTAAGTGAGAATGCCTGTGTTCTTAAATGTATTTGCATTAAATTTCTTCTAGATGGCTTGCAACATGTTTATTTAAGTGGCACTCTGTGTCAATAAATACTATACTCTTATCAAAAGGCAACCACCATGAACTTATTAGTATTTGGTTCTATTTACATTACAGAGCTGAGACTAACTCACAGTCTGTCAACATATATAAAGCAACTCAAGTCTAACTTCTCAGAGGTTTCTGACTTAAAGTATGAAAATTTGAGTTCTTTGATAGTTTGTTGTAATGTTTCATTCTTTTGTTATGAAAACATTGCTTAATAATTTGGTTCCCATTTTGGCTGGAAGAAAATTCAGGTCTTTAGTTTATTACTTTTATGATGAAAGGGAACAAGAGTGGTTGGATGGAAATAAATGAACAGGCCCAAGGCAATAAAAAGAAGAAATATCTCAAACCTCCATACTGAGACTAAAACAGAAAATGGTGAGACAGTTGTGTTTTGTTGCTGATGTCTTTTTGACTACTGGCATATGTATCTGTCTGTTCCTTGCAAGGCTAATGAAAGAATTCGGTAAAATAGTAACATGAACTATCTTGCTCAGTAGCAGAACACTAAAAACATTCAGCAAATCTTAGCCCTTATGCTTAGTTATCAATAGACAATTTCTTTTTAAATGAGGATAATTTTCTGTGTGGATAAGACTGAGATACATCCCTGAATTCTGAAGACAAGAAGACTCCACCCCCTAGCTAGAGCTAGAAGTCCATCTATCATGCCATAGTCATGTCTGAAGAAAGGACAGCATATTTTCACACACAAACCCACACAGAGGTAAATACACAATGGCTAGGTGAACATCCAAGACTTTGTGATTACATGTTGCCATTGTGCTTGCACAGGACCCATAAAACTGGAAAATTGTGTCCTTCTTTGTTGCAAATGAATATATTTCAATAGAATTTGAAGTTTTGCTTAAGCCAGCCTTGAGTACTACCATGTTTCCCCTGAGTAATGTCAAAAAGAGAATTTCAAATATCACAGTGCCTTTTGGAAAGTATTAGCTTACATGGGCTTTAGGATACTAGAATTAGCAGCAAATACTTGCAGATGTGATTTCCAAATCTCTGTCTGACAGGACACTATGACCTAGATATCCCAACACCATGAGAAAAGTTTAGAGTGTTGTTGACTTGGCTTCTTATAAACAGGCAGATCGAATAAACTGCAGCCTGAGGGCTTCCCTTCCTGAGTACAAGACTAGTTATGAAGTTATTCAGGAGATCTTAAAAAAAATCTCAGTAGCACTAACACATAAACAATTTGCATAAATTTGTTTTAACATTAGCAATCTCTAAGTTTCAATGCATTGGTCATAATTTCTCACAATATAACTGAAACCTTTTAAATAATATTGGTATATGCTTAAACTTGGAGAATTTGAGAACAGTCTTGAGTACTTTCTGTAAGCTCTCACATTTCATCAAGAGAGTTATGTGAAATATTATAACTGCATGGTACAGTTGAAGCCTGTAAGAACCAGAGAAGCTAAGTGATTCACTCAAGACTGTGTAAGAATTCACGGCCAATCTCTTTTTATGTATTTTCCATGAAAACCACAAGGCCTTTTGTTTCTTTTCCCCGTGTTGATAACTCAGAGCCCTGCCAAGGCCAAGCATGTGCTGAAACCACTTAGCTGCACAACCTAACCAAACTTCTGAGTTATTTAGTCAAAGATATATTGTGATTCCTAGGTTTAAAGTTATCAGTGGATGTTAAAGTTATAAAAACCAACTTGGCACAAATTCCAAAAAACATTTCTGACACTCCTTTTTTGGGAGAGCACAGGGCAGAGGGGCAGATCTTCAACTGTTGCTGCCGAAGTCTGGCTCCCTAAAGTTCCTCCATGGGAAACTAGAAGGGTACAACCTCTTTTAAGCCCCACACTGGGTCTAAGGGTCCCACTCTCCACCTGATTGGTTTCTTGTCCATTGCTGCCTGCCTGGAGCAGCCTAGAATCCAATTCAGAAAGGCAGTATGTGAAGCCTGGGGGCATCCCTTACCCCAGATGGCCAGGTTTTACCAATGTGTGCAATTGCCATGGATTCAGGAGGAAGGACTTTTGGTCCCTGCCATAAGAGTTGGGCCTCTACTATAAGCACTTGAAAATAATGTTTTTATTTTGAAAGACTGAACAATCTGATAACTGATAGGCTCCCAGTGGAATGCCAGCATTTCTTCTTGCCCCTCGGTTTGCCTGCTGAAATAGATTTTGGGGAGGCCATGGGTCTCAGTGCTTTGTTAGTCCTGTTGGGAGGGGTATATCCATGCTCACCTTATGAAGTCTTTTCTTCTGTGAATGTACTGCCTAGCCTCGACTGAAGGTGATGAGAACCAGTCAGTGGATTCCCAGGTACGTCTCCTGGGACCTCCCGATGCTAGCAGACTGCATCACTGGAGCTGATACATGATCTTCCCTTGTCTGCTGCTGCTGGATTAGCCTTCCTGAGTCCACTCTCACCTCCTAGGAGAGCTTACACTGTGCACATAGAGATGGTGTTTCCATCTGTGCTCTGTGCACTGTTGAACAAACAGGAACATTTTCATATTCCCAGGTCTGAGGGCAAGTGGCTGATCTGACTTTAGTGTTTAAACAGCAGGATCATGGGGAAACAGTTATCACCAAAGGACATTATGGAAAGAATGTAACAAGGAGATAGGTCAGACACATCTGGTGGTCTGGCCACTGTCCTTTCTCATTTCTCATTCTTGGTTCTTCTCTTCTGGATTTTACCAGAGACCACAGCAGAGGAGAACCGAAAACCAGTCTCTTGATGGAACATGAGATGGGAATAAGTAGGAATTCTGCCCCTCTTCACCCCCAGTTATTTCACAGGAAACTTTTTATTTATAGAACGCGTGTCATTTGTGTTAAGAAACCAAAGAGAAATAAAGAGAACACTCCTTAAAAAAAATTGCTGAGCATATAATATCTACTTGATGATGGTATTTCTTAAAATAGTCTCAAGAAAAATAATGAAATTTTATATTAAAGAAAGAATAGGAAGTAATGGGAAAGAATAAACAGTTTTAAACTAGACTTAAATATATGGATAAACTTGTATATAATAAAAGTAATGTTTTAAATCAAGTAAGAGATGAAATATTTTTAAATGAGACTATATCTTACTTATTTAAAAAAATATCTGAGTATGGGAAAGTTTAAAATACTGAAATGTTAATTACAAAAATGCATTCAAGTTTTACAAGAGTATATGAATGAACTTGTAAAAAACAAGAATTTTAGTATATTGGATGCCCTAGGAAGTGTAATTCTGAGTGTGTACTGATAAAATTAAGAGATAATTAGTATCTTTCAAGATATAAAAGGTGCACCTGTGATTTGGAGAGTTTTAGTTCTGGCAATACGTCATTCAAATGCAGTTTTACAGCTATATGATTAACTCTATTATGTTTTCCAGCATTTCAAATAAGTGGTATCAATTTAAGTCATAATTAAATAGGATATGCTATATTAAAAATACTGTATATATTCTTAAGAACACAAACTAGATATGATTATATAAAAAAATTAAGTAAATAAAAGCAACTTTTAAAATAGAGAATATAGCACAACATTTGTAGCTAATTTTGTAATGATATGCATAGGAATTCTAAAAATATTTGCAAGATCTTATCAATTGATATTTTTGTATAGTAGAAATATTGGGTATGATGGAATGTTTCTAAAATGTGATACACATATATGAATTGGGGTTA
Organism: Sigmodon hispidus; assembly: GCA_004025045.1. NCBI lineage: Eukaryota > Metazoa > Chordata > Mammalia > Rodentia > Cricetidae > Sigmodon > Sigmodon hispidus. The sequence goes on from PVIH01000745.1 coordinate 112,485, forward strand.
TTTGATCATGAACATTAATATTACTTTTATAGTAAAGAAGTCTTAGAAATTTGAAAATCTTATTATGATTCCTTATGGTTTTTTTTTTCTCAGACAATAATAACAGAGTGAAGCTGATAGCTGATGCAAGCATTCCAGGATCAGATTACATCAATGCCAGCTATGTTTCTGTAAGTCACTATTTTCATAAATAGTATTATTTGGTGGAGCATGAATACTAAACTTTTCAAATATTTAATACAACAAATTTATTTAGAAACTATAGAATAGAAAATGCTATCTTCTTAGTAGCAACTTGATTCCTATGTGTTTTGGAGATGGTGGTATGTAGGCTTTTAGCTCATTCTTTATTTCACTAGTTTGTGCAGACAGAACATTTCTTCTCACTATACCTGACCTTTGAACCATTTAACATGCTTTGTTAATATAGTCTCTGAATACAGGGTCAACTAATCTCTCTGTTAATGAAGTATCAGTCAAATTGGCACTCATGTTCATGCAATGTTTTTACCTTTGTTATATACCTTTGTGTTTGAGATACAGAGTCCACTAAAGGGATGATAATTACTGTGGAGTAATGCTCTTGTACACTATAAAGATTTTTCACTACCATTGGTTTAATAAAACACTAATTGGCCAGTAGCTAGGCAGGAAGTATAGGTGAGGCAACGAGAGTAGGAGAATTCTGGGAAGAGGAAAGGTAGAGCTACAGTCACCAGCCATGCAGAGAAAGCAAGATGAGAATGCTGGACTGAGAAAAGGTACCAAGGCATACAGCTAAACATAGATAAGAATTATGAGTTAATTTAGGTATAAAAGCTAGTTAGTAACAAGCAGGAACTACTGGCCCCGCATTTACTATAATATTAAGCCTCTGAGTCAATTATTTGGGAAACAGCTGCTTGGTATTTGGGAGTTGCTTTTTTTGAATAGAATCTTCATGCAACAGATGATGATGTAAAATGTATACTCCGTATATGTAAGTTAATCTACAGGAGGACAATTGTGATATACTTAGTGTAGTCTCTGGCTTATCAGAGATAATCAATTGTACTGAGTCTGAATTAAGCCAACTTGTTGTCTATCCCTCTTTTTCTCGGTGATTCTTTGTTCTGCAAATTTTCTTCACATGACAGGACTCAGAAACCTCTACTCATCCAGGACCACATCTTGGATAACACATTCTTACAATTTTATAATGAGAAGAGTCATTTTGGCCATTTAATGTACCACTCACCTTGGAATCTATTCTAAATATCATTGGTAATTATTTGTTAATGTTTCCAGGCATCAATTCATTAACTTTCTCCTCAGATAGATGGCTTTATCTCTAAACAAGTCTATTATGCAATTTCAAGGTAGTTTCTTATTTTTTTTTCCTACTGGCTTCACCTGGAGTGGAAAGATTAATCATTGTCATTTTGTGAGCCTAGAAATACTCAGAGATTTCTGCTGCTGTACACACTCTTCAGTTTTGTATTATTTTCCTGTTCTTAGACATTTTACTACTCACTGATCTGATACTTACTTCAATTTATTTGAGATCCTTCTATGATACTTTATCCTTTTTCTTATATCAAGCACATCTATTTTATATTCATTGTTTCTAAATATCTATGAAGTGGTGTATGTGGTAAAGTTCATTATTAGTCCTTATAGTCAATATTAACTCTGAAGTTACAATCCTATATTGGGTCTTCTTGTCAATGAAGTAAATACTAGAGAAGTAAAGACTTATTCACTTATCATATTAGGGATGGTCTAGTGAAGATATAGATTTCATCAAGTTTGAATGCTAGATCTTTATGTGTCTATAGAAATGACCATGTGAACCTACTATTATAATGTTTTATTCATTCATCTAATGATTGAGCCTTTGGGATGTGCAATTATTCTCTAGTTATGCAGAAGTCTTACGCTTACTAATTTTAATTGCAGGATAGGCCCCACAGCCTGTTGAAGTCCCACTTTATAGAATAATGCCTGTATATCTAGATTTTTAAATATAACCACTGTCTGATTGATTAAGTGTCTTTCAATATTACACAATAGGACAAAGCTAAGTCATCAAACTATTTTTAACTTGCCAACAAGTAGATCCAAATCAATACCTCATTTCTATGATGTTGTTTTAAATGTGCAACAAATGGTCAAACAGGATATGATATGAGTTCACAGACTGAAGCAGCAACTACAGGGCCTGCGAGGGCCTCTGCCTGGTCTTCTATAAGCATCTTATGGCTGTTAGTTTGATATTTTGTGGAACTCGTTGCAGTAGGACTACATGTGTTTCTGAGTCTTTTACCTGCTCTTGGAACTCTTTTCCTCCAATTAGGTTGTCTTGCCAGCCTCAGTTTGAGACTTGTGCCTTGTCTTATTGTTTCTTGGTTGGTTTTTGTTGCTTTCTTTGTTTTGTTCTGTTTCGCTGTTGTCTCTTAGAAACCTGCTCTTTTCTGAAGGAGTGGTCTGAGAGAGGGAGTAGATAGAGGGAGGGGAAACTGTAGTTGGATTGTATTGCATGAGAGAAGAATCTAATTTTGACTTAAAAAAGGAAAATGCTGCATTCTAGTAAGCATGCCAAGCATACAGATGACATAGTAAAATAATATTTATGACTCTCTTTAATTTATGAGTTTTCTTTAAATATTATAGTTATCACTAAGCAACCAATAGCAGTGATAAGATGCTTTAAGCAGTGGTTGGGGATATGGCTCAGTAGTTAAGAGCACCTTGGGTTCTTGAGGAAGACCAGCTTCTATTCCAGCACCCACATGATGTCTCACAATAATTTGATACTCTCCTTTAAACTCAGAGGGCATATGTGCATTCAGACAAAACATTAACATACATAAGATAAATGCATACATTTATAAAAGATACTTTAAGCAACAAATTAGGAAGCCTGAAGACATATATTCTGTTAAGTAAGATGATATTAAAATATATGAAATCTGATTTTTAAAAAAGTTCCTGTGACTTACATGGTAAGCGGGAATGGGAGGAACTCTGTGTTTGCACAGCACTGTTATCAGTGTATTGCATTTCTAATACTTGCCAGGAAAGCACCCTTTATAATATAAGGGATAAATACTAGTGATGATAACATAGTATTCCTCACTTCTCTACCTCCAAGTGAGGCTGCTTTTACCTCAGAAAACATATGCTTTGCTTTCCCTGATTTACCAGTTTTGTTATATGGAACTTTCTTTTTGTTTTGATTTTTTCTTCAAGACAGGGCTTCTCTGTGTAAACCTGTCTGTCCTGGAACTCATTCTGTAGACAGTGCGCTGGTCTTGAACTTAGAGATTCCCTGCCTCTGCTTCCAAAGTGCTGAGATTAAAGGTGTGCATCACCACCCATCCAGCAGACACTTTCAGTGGAAGATTGATGATGAAGTATCTCAAAGAGCAATAGACAGAAGCTTTATGTGGCCTTGAGATCCTTATTTCTTTGGATCTGTGAGCAAAGGGAAGAGGACTAAAAGGGAATAACAAAATAATTGTTCTGTGTGAAGCAATCAGGCTCAGGAAAGAGAAAGGAGAGGAGCAGGTGGCATTGAGGAGTTACTGAATGCCAGGATCTACTATGGGTGCTCATGTGACAGTTCATATCCATGTTCTTCTGTCATAAACCAGGCTGCAGAATTGTGTTTCTTCAGCCAGGACTTAGTTAGGAATATAACATTTTAATAAAGTATGTACTCTAAAAAAGAAAGGAGATGAGCATTTATAGCCTTCCAGGTAGCTATTTGTACCAATACATCTAGAAACAATTCTGTGGGATCCATGATAAAAACGAAGTTTTTGGACAAGAGGAAGGCTCTACTGCCAAGAGTGGATACCTGAATTTTTCTATCAACAGCTTTTAGCCACATGTGCATTTGTGTGTATTACTAACATGTGATTATTAACGTTGACATATTGTCAGGCTGTTTTACTAAGATGAATGATTAAATAGCTATGTATTCAAAATTAACAGAGAAAAATTCTGCTTCATTGGGAATACTTCACTTACTTTACTTTTTTTTCTTTTTACATGTTCTATAATGCCTGGGACATAGCACACAGTGAGCAAATGGATTCTCTAAAAGGCTATTTGATGAGTTAGGCGGGACTTATACATGAACTTCATGACTTGGGTCGGCCTATTTTCTCTGTCCTCTTGTGTCTGTGACCCTTGGTGCTTCAAGTTTCTATATCTATAAATGAGAAACAAAAAATACCTTTCCTAAAGGCTAATGTATGTAAGCAGACAATCAAGCTGTGTGTCACATCAGAAGGTCTTAATGAATGTATGTTACTTTTATTGCAGCAGATGTTCAGTCACAGTAGATTTGGCAGCCAGAGGCAAATCTTAGAAATTAACTTAGGGGCAAATGTAAACCAGCAGTTTAGGCTTCTCCACCATCTTCAAAATCTTTTTTCCCAGATCACTGGAATTTGACAATTCTCCCTCTCTGCTTTAGCCTGTAGCTGGTAAATCTTACCAGAATTTCAGTCTTTTCCATTCCAAATGATACTTCACCTTCTTCCAAATTTTATGTTTCCTGTTCCATTTTGTTTCTTTTTTCTTCCTTTTGTTTGCTTTCTATTTCTTTTTTTATTTTTTATTATTATGAACAAAGAAGTCACACTTTCTATCCTTGTAAATCCTTATTCAAGGTCCCTTCCCCCCTCCCAACACATCAGGTCATTCTTTCTTCTCCACAACTCCCCATCCCCACCCCCCACTCCGGGCAGGCAGCAGGTGGTCCCAAGGCCCCAATATTGCTTAGTTCAGCCTCCACTCCTGGCAGATCCAGTTTTCTCACCCCAACCTCAAGACTGAGTCAGGTGTTCCTCTAGGGGGAGTGGGATCCAAGGAGTCAGTCCAGGGTGTTTCTGATCCCAAGCTGTTCAGTGGTTGTGGTTTGCAGCTTGGGCACGCTTTGCTTTTTTTCTTGTTTGTTTGTTTGTTTAGAGTCCACTAATGAGTGAGTACATCCCCTGCTTACCTTTCTGGGTTTGTGATACCTCACTCAGGAGTATATTCTCTAAATCTTTCCATTTGCCTGCAAATTTTAGGATATCATTTTTTTTCTTACTGCTGAGTAGTACTCAATTGTGTAGATGTACCACAGTTTGTTAATCCATTCTTTAGTTGAGGGGCATCTAGGTTGTTTCCAAGTTCTTGCTATTACAAATAACGCAGTCTGTGGCCGTGATGACTATCCCATTTTGTTTATCTATGAATTCTTTGATCTACTAGATATGATTGGAGTAATACTCATATGTCAGATGTTCTGATTCTTTCATCTATACCACACTGATTTTATCTCATCAGCTCCACCAACAAGCTTTTGAATAATCTAGATCACAATCCTCAAATTTACTATCTAAACTTATGTTCATGGTGATATATGATGATCAAATTATCTTTATACTTAGGACTTCTTCCTTTATCCTATATGTATATGCCTAGTTGCATAACATCTCAACTTGAATATCTACTAGTTCCCATTCAGTATATATAATTTAAATCCCTAATTTTTCATACCAATTCTCTTATCTTTAAGTTTTTTCCTTTCTTTGGAGGCATTGTTTGGTTCATCTGTTAACCTCATGCCCTGTACATTTATTATGTGCTCCTTGTTATCAAATTTCTTATACTCCATTGGATTGTGAGGTTTTTAGTTCATACTGGAAGTTTAGAGTGTCTAAGTCTATTCACCATTCAAAAGCAGACAATATTTTTAAATAATCACATCATTTTACAACTAGCATGGTTTTGTATGGATCACAAGTAAAAATATGCTGCTTCAATATAAATACTGATGCTGTGTGTGGAATTGCATCCTTCTAGGGATATTTATGTCCGAATGAGTTTATTGCTACCCAAGGCCCATTGCCAGGAACAGTTGGAGATTTCTGGAGAATGGTGTGGGAAACAAAAGCAAAAACATTAGTAATGCTCACACAGTGTTTTGAGAAAGGACGGGTGAGTTATATGAAATATTCCCAATCTTGTGTGGTTTTATAATCATATTATTATTTGCAAATGCTCCAGCTAGTGATGCATATGGTCATCAAGAACTTTGTTATTTATAAAGTAGCTTTGCCTTAATTTCATTGATGGTTTTAAAGAGTTACATTATGATGGCTCATGACCGCTGATTTTCTTTGGCTATAGATCAGATGCCATCAGTATTGGCCAGAGGACAACAAGCCTGTGACAGTCTTTGGAGACATAGTGATTACCAAGATTATGGAGGACATTCAGATCAATTGGACCATCAGGGATCTGAAAATTGAAAGGGTAAAATAACAACATTTAAAAAAAGAAGGAAACTAAGTTTGGTATAAAATATGACTGACTTAAATGTATAAAGTAAAAATAATACTAGAATTATCCATTATATATGTAGTTAAGTATTTGACCATTCTTCCCCACTGTTTTGTAATGTTTGATACATGCACTGAGGTATGCATGTAAGTATCTCATTCCCAATCGTGTGATTACAGTATATATCAACCAATTAGTATCAAACTCATGGGTTGAAAAACAAATAGAAAAAGGAAGAAATCACATGATTTGTTTATCTAATTTTTTACCAATAAATCTCAAGAGTTAGATATCAGAGTAAGAATCTGAATGATCAGAGAAGTAACCAATGATCTCCTGTCTCTTTCATTCCTTTCTGTCTATCTTCAGTTCTCCAAAACCTCTATGGTTAATTTTGGTGTGCCAGTAGCTAGCTCTTCTCTCTGATTCACAACAAACATTATTGTCAGAGTGGGATCAAAATATCACACAACAAGCATTGGCTTTATTTTATGTGAAGAAACTATATTATTTAAGATCACAATTTTCAACATCATTCATCCCTGAGTCCTAAAGATGTGATGTGTATGTGTGAGCCATGTGTAGTTTATCTAATTATGCACAGGTTTATGCAAGTTTTCATGTGGTGTGTGCACAGGCTCACCTGTGTATGTGGGTATATGCATGTAAGTATACACATGCATGTGGAGGGTGACGGTCAATGATTGGGTGCTTATCACCTTTGAATTCCCAGACAGAGACTGCATTGAACCTAAAGTCTATAGTTTCAGGCTCAGTATATTGTTTAGCATGGTGGCTAGTGAGCTTCAATTGTCTACTTGCCATTGATCAGCCTTCCCCTTACAGCACTGGCATTTACAGACATGTGTCATCACAAGTGGCTATTTATGTGGGTCCTGGGAATCTAAAAGCTAGTTCTCATGGCAGCCATCTCTTCAACCCTTGGATTTTTGTTTTGATCTAAAAATACCAGTGAAGAGACTGGGCTGGTTACCACTATATTATCCTATAATTGATTCTTTATGTAAGGGCTATTTCCTTTCTGACTCTCAACACCCTTGTTTTGTGTAGATAAAGAATTTATGTACCTTGTTTTAGGCCAAATGGTTTTCAAATCTAAGCTCTGCAAAATGTCATGCTACATTACAAAATATTTTATAATTTATTTTCAGATGTACCTAAAGATGTATATTTTAGTGATACCATTCATGATAACATACAATTTTCCTTTTCCTTCTTTTGTTTTGTTCTGAGTATTGAACCAAGAGTCTTCTGTATGCTAAGCAAAAACTCTGCCACTGAGCTCCTTCAGTGACCTCAATCCTGTTACTTGTGGTAGCAGAAGATCTCATTAGTAATTATGTAATCAGAATTTGTTCTGTTTAGAAAAGTGTCATCTTGATAAAGTCACTTGTGGAAGCCAAGAGACATCAGTCATCTTTGCCCAGCATGCCATTCTAACTCATGTTATCACTTTTAATCTGCTACCTTGACTAGCATGGGGATTGCATGACTGTCCGACAGTGTAACTTCACTGGTTGGCCTGAGCATGGGGTTCCTGAAAACACCACCCCTCTGATTCACTTTGTGAAGTTGGTGCGAACAAGCAGAGCACACGACAGTACCCCTATGGTTGTACACTGCAGGTAAGGAAGATGGCCATAGAGTCCATTAGAGGCTCGGGATGCTCGTCAAGATGATGGGGCCTTGTTATAATCATGATGCTGTTTTATTTTCTTATGGTGGATTTAGATTTGTTTCAGCTTATAATTTCGAAGTGTGTTATTGGTTATAATAAACAAGAACGTAGCTTTCTAAAAGTCTAAATGGCAGAGGTAAGGTGAGTGCAGAGCTAATGTGTCACAAAGCAAAGTTAAGTGTTGATCAGCACATGATTTACTCTTTCAATCTACTGGCTCAATGATCCTTATCAGATAATTTCCCTAAATTATTTAAAAATCGCATTCGATCACTTGCCATATATACATATTTCTGATAAAAACGTAATAGGTCATGAAAATCTATGTCCAAATGTAATTTTGATAAATTTGATAAAAGTCAATATTCAGAGACTCTCCAAATAAAAAATAATCTACCTCCAGCTAAGAAAGAGAAACTTCTCAGGATATATCTGTACTGTACATTACTGTCATCATCACCTCCAACACGACTTAACCTTTAATGAAAATGATCTTTATAATTTTGTTCTCTGTGTAGTGCTGGGGTTGGAAGAACTGGAGTTTTCATTGCTCTGGATCACTTAACACAACATATAAATGACCATGACTTTGTGGACATTTATGGACTAGTGGCTGAACTAAGGAGTGAGCGAATGTGCATGGTGCAGAACCTGGTAAGATATCTGAGTCCACCTTCAATTTCTGATAGTCAGCTCTAGCATTTCTACATGGGAGCATCTTTGTGCAGCACCCTGTACTGTGAGAACCTGTCTTCCTATATTTTGAGCTCTGAGCAGGGAGAAGTGAGTCCATGGAAGAACTGAAGATATGACAGAGTACTGTCACTGACTGCTCACCCTAATTAATTGTTACTGATGGGTGTGTAGAATGAAAGTTACAGGATAGATTAGTATTTAATATTCAGCAACTTTGAAAAGTGTAGAAAAGAAATTCTAAGCAATCTCTTTGAAATGTGCTAAAAAGCTGTAGTTGAAATAAACTGACTAAAATATTGACTTTAATGAGTTTCTATGTATTTAATTTGTCTGAATTTATATCTGTTGCATCTGATTATTAGTGATTATTGCAGCATGTTATTATCTCAATAACTAGCAAATTTTATTACTTTGTAATGTATACACACACACACACACACACACACACACACACATATATATATATATATTCATTCTTAATAAAGTTTACAGTATAAGGGAAATGAGCCCAACAGTCATTTGTTGTCTACTGGGTCTCTAGTAACACATCAGATTCTTTACATGAAATATCTTATGTAGTCCCAATATAATCCTTATTGGTAGATCAGGGGCCAGGAAACCAAACAACAATCCAGGTCTTACTGGATCTACTTTACCAGAAAAGAAAAGAAGCAGAGGTCCAGAGGGAAGTGATATTCCAAGGAATCAGAGCCAAAATTCAAATTCTCATTGTTTTAACTAAAATATATAGGTTGTTCCTGTCTATGTCTTTTCACTGGACTTTGTACACTATGTAAGTACAAAGACTGTCTAAAATGCAAACATCTATTGCTTTAGTATTTTCCAAAGTATATACTAAAGCATAAGTGACACAAACTTATTAAAATCTGAGAAAGCAGAGTTTCTGCTACATGTGAGAAAGAAACTAGCTTTTGAATGTGGAATTTCTTAGAGCCCTTAAGCTACTGTGCATTGAGAATAACACATAGTGTCTCTTTGTAGCATTTCTCACACTTGTGGAACCTCTCAATATTTCTGAACTCTAAATCTGTGATGCCATCCCATGGTACATTACTCCTTTTAGGAATATAATGCCATAGGCTTCAGATGTTCTAACTTATTGAAAAAAGTATTTAAGTATTTATCTTCAACTCAAATTATTTATTTTTCACAAACAAATTGTATGAGTATATAAATTATGAAATGTAATCAAAGTGAGAAAATGGAAAACATGACGAAATAAGTAAGGAACACATCTAGAGCTTGTGATAATTATTTGGACTTTATATTGTTACATGCTTTCTTTAAAAAAACCTGCATTGAGGACAAAATTCTTTTAAGTTTGTTATAATTTTTAAGATGGCATGGCAGAGTCCTTATGAGCACTGACTGCTCTTCTACAAGACATCTAATCTGTTCCAAGACCCACAGTCATCTCCAACTCCAGTCCCAGAAGAGCCAACACTTTCTTCTGGCTTCCACAGGCACTGCATGCCCCTGCTGTGCAGACAAATCACGCACATATATCAAATGAAACAAAAGATTTTTTTAAAGGAGTAATAAGCTTTTGTCAAGTCTTATTATAGCATCATTTTTAATAATGCAGTTGTTATTTACCTTGTGATTTGATGCTATTTCTTTAGAAGTGTGATGATTGCTAAGCATACCAATTCTGTCTGATTCACTGGAGCTTGCATGTAGAATTCTAATCTCTAGTGTCTTTGTAGGAATCTTTCACAGCCACTTCGATTCTGGAATGATTAACTAGCTAAAATTGACCATGTCCATTTTCTCATGTGCTGACAGGAGACAAGTGGGTGAAGTACCACTCTTCCTTCAAGCTGCTTCCAAAATGGAATATGACATATGTCCATACGACCTTCATAAACATACAACCTAAGTAATCTACAGATTTCCAAACTCAAAAGCACCTTGCATTTTGGTTTTTTTTTTCATTTCTCATTTAATTAGTTTTTTCTCATTTAATTAGTTTTGATAAAGAAATTTTTGACAAGTTTAATCTAAAGTCAACATTATTACAAGTTTTAATATATGAAATACACAAAATTCCTACCACCATATTCTCCTCTGAAATTTATGTTCTCTTTTTTATTATTATTATTCACACACACACACACACACATGACTGAGTCCAGTTAGGGTGCCTGTATGTTACATGGGTTTGGGTCTGACCACTTAAACTTTGGGAATCTTAAAGAAAGCTGGCTCCTTCTCCCTCTGCAGCCGTTCTGTAGCTCATGAACTAGTCATGGTGCCTTCTGAGCCTTTCCCCCATTCATGCTGGCAGGCTAGAAGACCATCTCCATTTTGTAGTAGCCCCTGCAAATCAAATGGCTTCTCCTTATCCTAGGGTTTTATAAGGATTTTAAGGACTTTAATATCAATCCAACTCTTAGCCATTATATAAATTTGATTTTCTGTTAATATTATTTAAATATAGAAATAACACTGAAAAGAAAGCTAATATTTTCTTCTCAAATCCTTAATGATAACCACTGACTTCCAGTGGCATTCACAGAATTAATAGTTAGCTCTCTTGTCTAAGTAAGAGTGGAGCTGATTGTTTTCTAGAGTTCAGGGTCCATTTTCATATAAGAAAAGTTGAATCAGTTGCCAGGCTTTGCAACTTTGTAGAAGTGACTTTTCTAAAGAATATGTTCAAGAACACCCATCAATAAATATAGCCAGCTTAGTACTTGATATATGTTATAACCTTCTTGCAGCATATATGCTAGACCGCTGGAGTAAAACCTTTCAGGTTGGATAGGAAATGGTACATTCAAGCTTTCAAAGTCAGAACTTAGTTCAGAATTGAGCTCTGTTGATTATGGGCTCTGAGGCTTTGAGCTAGTTTTCTTTAGTGAGTTCTACCATTTACACAAACATGTTACCAGCATTAAATAAAAGCAAATATCTAAAGCACCAAGTATCCTGTCCTGGATACTGTACATGTGCTGCAAGATTTCTCTGCATCCCCTCCTTCCAAACATCATATGTTCTGAAGCTTTTTTAATATGTCTTAGTTCCCTGATATTATGCCCTATCTAGCTTCTCTCTGTAATAAAAAAGCAGGAGAGATTACTATATCTTGGTTCCAGTTCTTACAAATTGGTGTTGTCTTTTGGAAGAGTCATGGCTTATTTTTTTTTCTGTTTTATGGAGGAGAAGTGGTTTAAGTTTCTAGGAGGGTTACTCCTTGTCTCGGCATATACAACAGTAACAACACAAGAGCAGAAAGACAGCAAGGAGAGTGCCATCCTGTTGCTAAGAGACACTAAAGGGACCCAGATCATAACTAGGAGAGAGAGAGATCTGAATAGCTGTTCTGAGAGAAGACTCTAAAGTGTTATTACATCCTGAAATACTATTGATGCTTTGCTTAAGGGTTGCTCTGGATTAGTCTCTGTCCTTCTCTGGGTTCTTTTGGAAGTTAACTGTCATAAACTTGTCAGGTAGAAGAATAACTAATCATACTTTTTCCACATATTTTATGTATGTTACATCCTTTAAATCTTACAACACAAGTTTTATGATTGCTAGGACCAGGGAATTAAGCACCAGCAAAAGAAATGAATTCTTAAGGTAGTATGGCTGTCTAAGGTAGAAAGTGCAGGTTTCATGACATTCTGAGTTTGCTTGGCAATAACTTCTGATGCCAGCAGGATCTTGGAGCCCACAGGATTATCTCACACTGCTTGGCTTGCTCTCTTGGCAAAGTTTACACCCATAATTCTTTCCAACAGAGAGGGTGAGATCCCAACAGTACAAAGTCTCAAATATCAAATGTGACTTCAAGTTCAAATGTGCTTTTGAAAGATACCAAATTTCATTTGGTACCAAAAGATACCAAAATTATTTTGAAGTATTTGAGTTGATTCTATAAATAGTGTTATTTACTGCATGCTGGGAATTTGAGGAAACATAGTTATTGTGACCAGGAACGTACTAGAAATTTCAGTAGAATTACTATTTCCTGACTACACTTAATGTATTAACAACCTCAAATGCTGTAATTTGATCACCTGTGAGTACAAAACTTGATCTTAAATGATTTTGCATGCTCTCTAAATTACATCTTACCTTAAATGGTAAAGATTGGGTATTTGTAAATATTAAATGAAATGAAGTATAAAAATATTTATTATGCATTTGCTGCATGCCAGGCACCATTATTGCCAATTGGGATTTAACACTGAATATCAGAGATGGTCTGCCCTCATAGAGAAGTGTTTTAATGATAAAGCATTCATTACTGGAATGGTTTGGAATCCCCCAAAAGAAATAAGTCCTGAAGAGAATTTCAATTGAAAAATTCCAAGAGGATTTAGAAGCATTATACTAATATTATGAATGCAACCACCTGAAATTATCATTATTAAGTATTTTCTCAAAATCAGTTACACACACACACACACACACACACACATCCATGTTCAAAGGAAATTATTCAATAATATTCCTTTAAAGCCAAGTGTGCTCCATTGGCATAAAAAAATGGTTTAAAATATACATTTTCATAGTCTGAAAAACTTTCCAACAAAGTAAACTGGTTGGCATTAGTATTAGCAATTAGATAATACTTAGTTCAATCTTGAAATGCACATGGAATATTAGCAGTCTTTGTCCAGCCCTTACATGTTAAGACATTCCAATAACAACTAACTTTTACTCACAAATTGAGCACAGATCTTTGACATTGGGCTAGTCAAATGTCCCAGTGATTACCAAAATTAGTAAATAAAAAGTGATACTTATGGTATTAAAATGCTCACTCATAATTTTCACAAATAAATATAGCATCTGTGTTTTTAAAGGAAGGTTATATTTCCAAAAATGGAAAATACTGAATTTTTTCTTAAACAAAAAAGAAAGCTCACCTATAGATCCAGTAGTATTTTCTACTCTTCATACAGCAAGAAAAAAATATTAATACTTATCACTTGATGGCAAATATTTTCTAAAACAACCTCTTAAGCCAGTAAGAGCCATGAGAGCTTTGCAAATATTATGGAAATGGGAGGAAATCTTTTATCAGCTACAGCATACTTTGTTTCTAACTTAAATAATTTGCATTTTTCAGATTCAGTTCATCTTTCACCATAACAATATAACCATCTTTATAAGAAAAATTCCCAATCTATGGCCATAGCACTCTGAATGTGCCCAATCTTGTCTGATCATAGAAGAAAAACCCCCACCCAGCCATTTGTTTAAACTTTCTCTTCTTGTTGTCTAGGCACAGTATATCTTCTTACACCAGTGTATTCTGGACCTTTTATCAAATAAAGGAAATCATCAACCTGTCTGCTTTGTTAACTACTCCACCCTTCAGAAAATGGACTCTTTGGATGCCATGGAAGGTAAGCAGACACAATGAGCACCCCATTCCTAGTGTTCCCTCTACTGAAGAACTATTAACTTCATAATTACTACAATTACAAAATGCCTGAGAAGTACTATAGTGCCTATAGCATGTATTTCATGTTTTTATTATCTAAGTTTGGATAATAGCCTTCCTGCCTTGATCACACTTTCCCATTAAAAATTTAGCAACAATAAATGGGCCAATAAAGAAGCCATGAATTTTAAAAAGGGCAAGGAGAGGGTATATGCGAGGGCTTAGGGGAGGGATAGGGAGGAGGTAAATGATGTAAGTATATTATCTCAGAAGTAAAAAAAAAAAAAAAAAAAAAAAACTCAAAACTTTTGAACTGTTGAAACATCAATAGTCTTTGGCATCTTATTATCTTTTATAGGTGATGTTGAACTTGAATGGGAAGAGACTACCATGTAAAATTTGGACCAAGATTGCAACTGGAAAATAGAATTTCAGACCCCAGGAGCCAAAATTACCTCTCTTGCTTCTGAATTGAACTGGGCAAAGGATATCCTTATGCTTCCCATGTTCTGACTCACTGACTGGATTGACCTGTGTTTGGACAGTTGTAGGAAATGCTCATATAAGATAGTTATTTGTTTTATATAGAATTAAATATTATGTATTTAAAATGTTTAAGAAAACACATAATGCAAGTTTTTGAGGTCCTCAATATTTTTTGGAATAAGCCAAATATAGAATTATTGTCATTTATTTGTGTACATGTTTCAGTGTGCATTTTCCCTCCATATTGGATTTCATTTCGAACAAAAGCTGTAAATGTTAATTTGGTAATGTTATTTTGGCCTCCAGGGTGCTGACGTTTCTTGTGGATAACTTCCAAGACTGTCATAATAATCTGTGCTTCCATGCACGCCCCTGTGTTTTGAATCCTCTGTTTTATGGGTGTGGAGACATCATCTTATGATCCTGAACAGCTGAACAGTCACCCCTTGAAACTGCAATGGTCATTTAGCCTTTATTCAGCACACAGTAGCACTCTGAGAAAACTGAAGGCTATTTAAATTGTAGTGTGATATTCAGTTTGCAAAAATAAAAAGGAAATTTCAAAGTGTAAATTTAAGTACATATGAAGTTATAGAGTTTCTTTATAGTTTGCCTGCATCTACACACCACCGAGCACAGATTGTACCCTTCTATTGTTTTAAAATGCATAGTCAAGTGAATCAGAGTATTTGCCTACTAGGTTTATAGTCAACACTAAAAAATTTTAAAGAGTTTCTGAAAAGAAATAAAAATGGCAATAAAACCATATAGTAAGTTGCAAGCTTGTAAGTCGATGAGTGACATGTCACTGTGGTGCCAACGGAAAGGTCTGTGTAGGTAACATTGAGCTGCCTTTACTTCATTCCCAGGGGCTGGTTATACAGGAGAGTAACTGGTGGAATTTAATGACATTAACAAGGCTGATGCAAATAATAATTTTTTAATAAAATTATTTTAACTCCTTTTTCTTTGAGTAATAATATACTTAATTGAACTACATAAAACTGTTTTTCATAGAGTCAAAGTCTTAATAAATAAATAGTATTCATTATTCTACTTCTATGATTAAAAACTATACATTGTACTTATTTCTGCTAAAATATACATATAGAAAATGTGATGGCTAATAAAAAGTCAATATTAAGGAATTGAGTTTTTTGATGCATGATTTGAAATATTAGATTAATAATACAAATAAATATATACATCAACAACTATATTAATTATATCATAGATAATACATATTAATCTAAACCTTTTCTATATTAGTATACCATAATTATAATGTATATGCTATGTATAATTCATACAAGATTATTTCCAAAGGCATCCTCAAAAACTAGTATTCATATGGAATGAACTAGCCAAGAAATCAGAACTTTTCTTCCTAAAAACAGTTTCAGAAAAAGTGGGAAATTTGCATGCCATTTTATGGGAAGGAAATATAAACAAATACCACCTACAACTCCAAACAACATGTTTATGCTATTGAGAGTACAAAAATCAGTAATAACAATTGATGAGAAATTGAAGAGGTTCAAGCTTCAGCTAAACACTCTTTTTTGTATTTTTTAATTTATATATTTATTATTTGGTGATTTTACATCATGCATTCCATCAAACTCAGTTATCAGACCTCTCAGATTCATACCCATTCTTATGATCTCCCCATTTACAAAAATGCCCATTCATGCTGCTCATCTTATGGAAAATGGATGGCGGCAAGCAAAGATTTTCTGTTTATGAAAGACAGAAAACAGTTTCTGAAAAGAACTGATCAGATTTACTTTTTAATATAGTAAATGATAATAAAAAGATCAGTTTGATTCAAAGGCCATATCATTGTCTCTAATGTCTGCAAATTATGTGCATGAAGAACAGTTTTTCAGGGTTGCCCACTATATTTGTATGTAAATGTCCATAGGGCTTGTATGCAAATGTCCATAGGGCAAATAAATAATATAATATCAGCTCTCTTCTAAAACAGCCCTGACTGAACTTTAGGTCTTTTTTTTTTTTAATTAAGTTACCTAAGGATTACTTTAAAATAAAAAGGCTGCTTTCAGTGAAAATAGGATAGCCTTGGGAATCATGTGTGCATATACCCCATGTATATCACGGTCTGATATCAAACTATATGCTAAGTAATAATGAACCTATAGAAGACACTGAGGTCAGAACAGTTTTAGACCTATCAGAAACAAACGGAGATAATTTTTCAAGAGAACATGAATTCCTTACTATAAAACAATATGTACGTTGTTATATATGCCCAGCATTGTAGCATATCAAGTAACCTTAACTGAGGGAGGGACAGAAACCCACACATTAATGATAGATGAATGGTCTGCTAATTAGAATGTGAAAGGACCCATGTATGTTTAAGTTCTATATGTGGCTGCTAAGTGCGAATTAAAATGAAGAACACCTGTAGCTTTTTAGATCCAATTTGTCAAAGTTCATCAAAGCTCATGTACAATAAATGAACAGCATGTGTTTCATAGAAACCAAATGAAACTGGAAACTGACTAGTTCACCAGAGACCAGAGCAGCTGTGGCCAGTCCCTCCCTCTTCTTTCCCGCTGGGCCTGCAGCACTTAAATGCATTCGTTTCTCCTGTTGCTCTGTAGGAAATATGCATATGTCTTTTGCAAAAACACCAATTAAACTTTGACCTCAACAAGAGAGAATCATAGTCCACATACTATACCAAACACTCAAGTCTTGAAGTAGGAATTTATGTTCAGCCGAGTATTTTATAAAGTGATGCAGTCATCAGGATAACTAAGTCTATTTATAAGATCTGTCAGAAAATTTATAGTAAATATTTTTAAGAGAATTGGAACACAAGTTGACTTTAACTACTCAACTGAATGATACTAATATTTGAAAATTGAAGGTTATTAAGCATAATCTTAGCAAAAAGGCTTTTTTGGAATAAATAATATTTCAAGATAAATGATTTTAAAAATATGGATGGAGCTTCTGGGTGAAATCCAGTTTAGTATGGCTACTACTAAAGCTATTCTAAGAAACACTAATGATAACACATATGAGCATGTTTTGAAAAGTAATATAAACTTTATGAAGCTACAGTGGTCTTCTACCCAGGCTGCTTTGAGTATAATATAAAAATAAACCATAGTAGAATGAACAAAATCAAACTTTCAACACCTATTTTAATTAATAAGGAAAGAATAAGTTTAACAATGTCACACTAACAATACCTAATGTAGAACTACAAAATGTTGAACATATGAAAAGTTTGTGACCTATAACAAGGAAAATTATCCACTAATAAAAACTGAACATATAATTAATATGGCAAAACATCCCATTTAAGGATTGCACTGAATTTTATAATCATAGTTTCATATTTGTATGTGTCATATGGATAGACTGGAGAAAAGATGTTATTTGAGATATTGATTTCTGCTACATAAGACCATGGATACCTTTATAGATAAGAAGTCAAAAACAAGCTAATGAAGTCAAAAACAAGCTAATGGGATGTTTTGTTTAAATAAATATATAGACAAATATAAAAATGTAAGTAGAAAAATAAGTTGAATAAATTTCACTTGAAATGACTCAACATGCTGATTAATGCCTGAAATATTGTTTTTGAAAATAAATAAAACTAATATAGTAGAAAGTATCAGAGTATATTATTGTCTTCTATTAATAAGATTATATTTGGAAAAGCACATTCTATTTTAGTTTTATATTCACTGAAGTTATCTGTAGGTTGAAGTAGGTTTATAGAACTTTTTAAAATCTTTATAGTATCATTTTACTTAATTCTTACAAAATCATTTAAATGTTTCCAGGTCCTATGCCATAGTTTAAAATAATAAAACATTCAATTGTTGTGCCTTAATCACATATAAAGGTGGGCGTTCAATTTAAAACCAAGTTTCTCTCATAGCTGAAAAAAAAGTCTTATTTCCCTATGCAAGTATCTCCTTAAGTCATGTAGTCGAGATGCTTTGAATGCTATGAAATGTTCTTTATAAAGGAAAGCTATAATTATGCTGTGTCCCAATTTCCAATTAGCTAATTAGAGACTTTCTGCTAATCACAATAAAACAACACAAGGATAATTGTGGTCATGAGTCATATTTTTTGAGAAAATGTATCGCTCAAGGTTAAAACATGAAATCCATGTTAATGAAAAATTATACCACATTCTAGAGGACAGAACTATATTATAAATATGTCAATTCTTTCTAAATTAATTTGTAAAATATTATAGATGTTTTCTAAAGTCAAAATTCCAAGATTGTTTCTTAAGTAAAACAGTAAAAATTGGGGCTGGAGAGATGGCTCAGAGGTTAACGTCGCTGACTATTCTTCCAAAGGTCCTGAATTCAATTCCCAGCAACCACATGGTGGCTCACAACCATCTATAATGATATCTGGTACCTTCTTCTGTATACTGTATACATGACAAATAAATATTTTTTTAAAAGGAAGTAAACATTATCTGAGGCTTGAATAGAAGTCTTCAGAGCCCCTTAATAAACCAGACACCCCCAACAAATCTATAAGGTTTGAAATATCAAAACACATTGAACTGAAATTAAGGTGCAATGAAACACACTTTCAAATGTCTCATTCATAGCACACAGCGTCTAACTATGAATTACTGAACACATGAAAATGCATGTGACTCATAACCAGAAGTATGACACATTAATAAAACAGATGCTAGATGACTGGGCTTTCTTAATAACAATGCTTGCTTGTTTTTCAAAGGACCCAAGTTTGATTCGCAGAACCCAAATCAGAAGACTCATAACCCTTTGTAACCTCAGCTTCAGAAACCCAATGCCTTGGGCTTCTGTAGACACATGCATTCATGTTTACACATCTTCAGACAGACAATCACAAATACATAAAAACAATTAGATAAATTTTAAAGCTCAGATGTTGTATTAGTTACTTTTTCTTTTGCTATGATAAAATACCATGACACATAATTTTAAGGAGAAAGCTTACTCTGGTTCACAGTTTAAGGGTACAGTCCATCTCAGTGGGTTAAGTCATGGCAGCCAGACCTTGGGAAGTCAGCTGACCACATTGTATCTACAGAAAGCAAAGATTGGTGGATATTGGTGCTCAGCTGGCTTGGTCTTGTAAATAGTCCAGGGCCCAAGGATGATAATGCCCACTTTTAGGATTAATCTTCCCATCTCAATTAACCTAATCAAGATAATCCCTCACACATATGGCTGTTTTTTGACTGAAAATGCCCCCTCTCAAAGGCTCAGAGAGTGACACCATTAACAGGCATGGCCTTGCTGGAACAGATTTGGCTTTGTTGTAAAAAGCTTACAGATTACTGGGCTTCAGGGGTATGAGGTCTCAGAAGCTCAGGCTTGGCCTAGGACTTGCTCTGATACTACTTGCTGCTTGTGGATTCAAATGTAGAACTTCCAGCTACTTCTCCAGCACCATGTATGGCTGCATATCCCACTATGATGATAACAAACTGAACCTCTGAACTGTAAGCCCCCAATTAAATGCTATCCTTTATATGAGTTGCCATGGTCATGGTGTCTCTTCACAGCAATAGAGCATTGACTGAGACAGTGGCCAAAGGCTTGTTTTAAGGTGATTTTAAATCCTGTAAAGATTATAATGTTAACCATCAAAGATGCACAAGATAAACAAAAGTATTTTAAATGTCAAAAAAGTAGTAATTTTGCTGCTGCTACTCACTGTAATGTAAATATGTATATTTTTGTTGGTTTTAGGCAACTCCTGTGAAAGGGTTGGGGGTCACAACCCACAGCATGAGAACCACAAATCTAGATTTGAGTCAAGTTGGATTATGTACAGAGATGTCACAAAGGTGCAATTAGATTGAAGCTACCTGTCCTGGCCTTCTGTTGTTTACTAAACTACACCCTTCATATTCCCCATGCAAGCATTCAGTGCCACATTTCTCTCATTTTTCTCAGTGCTTTTTTGAAGGCATTTTTACATGATTTCTCTCTGATGGAGTTATTTGTTTACTATTCGTCATTTGTTTACTTCTTGTAAACACAAGCTAAGTGCTTCCTGTAATTTTATCCATATTTCATTTAGCATAATTACTTATGAAAAAGAAGGCAAACAAATATGTTCAACTGAAATTCACTTTACCATAAGTGAAATAACTTGTCTGGACTATCATGTATTTTATAGCAATATTGGTATGTTAAAATAAATATTATTTTGGTCCAGCAGAAGACAGTATTTTTGAATCAATGCTGAACACAAGTGAAAAACTGAGAAAATTGGCATCTAGTAATATATCAATTTTCCATACTTATCAGTTATGCAGAGCAAAAATCAAGTTCTTGAAACTATCTAAACCTGTAACAATTGAAGCTGATAAGAAATTCTATGATTGGGAATTTATAGTTCCATAATAATCTGAGTTGTTTTGTTGTTGTTTTGCATTGTAGATATTTCAAAAAGTGGTTTTTCAGCTGGCAGAAATGTGGATGCATCAAAACTGACGGCTGTATATATTTTAAAACATTTAAACTGTATCTTTATTTTATGCCTATGGATATTTTGCCTGCATGTATAACTGAGCACCACATATGTGCAGAAGCTGTAGAGGCAAAAAGAGGTAAGATCCCAGGGACTGGAGTTACAGACCTTTGTGAGCTGCCCTGTGAATGTTGGGAATTGATCCTGTGCCCTCTGCAACAGCAAGCAATAGTTTTAACTACTGAGCTATCTCTCAGGCCCCAACAGTTAAATTATTATATAAGTATAAAACACATATAGACAAACAAATTTTAATGCCAACCGGACAGAATAAAGAATATATACCCATCAATATATCTTTGCCCTAAAGACTATATTTTTGTTTCTTTTAATCACAATATGTTTATATCTTAAGGAGACAGAAATTAACTGGAATTTAGCATATTCTTTTCCAAAAGAGATCTGTTCAAAACTAACTGGACTCAAAAATAGGATGAGGCAGTGTCAAGTTATCTCCAAACAAGATATCCCTGAGTGTTAGACAGGTGCAGGAGATGTAGAGGCGGGTCTGGAATGAGCTGCCAGCGTGCACATGCATAGAAGCCCACACTAGGTCCAGAGATTACAGTAATGAGCAACAGGTGGTAAACCAGGGTAGCAGGTCACTTGAGAAGAGCTTGGTAAGAGGTAGTGTATCATAACAGACAGGTGAAGCAAGGCTCAAGAGTCCGGGAACTGCCACTATGCTGATCCAAGTAAATCTAGAGGCAGGGAAGTGGGTCAGCAGGCAGCAGGACTCTGCCCACCAGCTAGACACAGTGGTAGCTCTTATTCTCAGGAACGGACACAAAATAGAGACCAAGGCAGAGTTCAACATTCCCTCGACTTCAGAATACTTATATATTTGAATATATATCTCCTTCACGGTACTTGAGTATCAAATAAACGTGAGAAAGTGAATGAATAAATAAAATTAAATAATATTTAATAATTTAAATATTAAAGTGTCCTCAAGAGACCGAGTACTTGAGAAATCTAGTGTTATGACTATGTATAATGAACAGAACAACAGAAAGCAAAATTGTCACTAGTTACTACAAAAACATTATATGACTAAAAGATGAAAATGAATAAACAGAAAAACCATGTAAATATTTCAGGCTGTAAAATAAAGCATCTGTCAATTTACTGACAATATTCAAAATATAAAGCACAAAGGCTTGTTAAATTTATAGATAATTTCTGAAGAAAATTGCAGATTAGGAACAATTTGAAATACTTTTTTTTACTCACTGAAACTTGTTTTAGAATTATATAATAGTTCTGTGGAACACAATTCTTTTATTATTTTATAGAGTTAATAGACCCATTAAAATGTTTTTGAGTTGTTTTAAGGTAGATTAAAATATGTTGTGGCTATGAATGCAAAAACTGAAGCGCATTAAGAGGTAGGAAGGAATGTTTTCACGTAGACTTTTCATTTTCTTTGGGAGCCAACAAGGCCCAGAAGGGAAAATGGCAGCAGCAGCGTTGTTTTGGGGAAAGTGGGCAAAGTAACAACACCTCTTGGGCTCTTGGGGAGCCAGACCAAAAAAAAATTATGTAGAGGTGAAAAACATTAGTGATGACTAAGACTCAGGAGTTTGATGATTAACTGGGAATAAGAATAACCGGGTAGAACCAGAAACTGATACTGGTGTGAGCCCTGTGAGAAGACAGTTAATAAAAGCTGGGATGATCCATAGCCCAATGTCGTCTCCTTGTATTTTTTACATGTACTCTGGAGTGAGGACAAACAAGTATATCCTAACGTTTTGTGATTCACGGACTCATGTTTTCACCAATTTTGGTTCAAGGAAGTAAGTCATTTAAAAGATGTTTCTTACTGGGAAGTTGGCTCAATATGAGAGATCTTAGATTCAATGCCTATCACCATAAATCAATTAGGTGGTTAGGGAGAGAGAGAGAGAGAGAGAGAGAGAGAGAGAGAGAGAGAGAGAGAGAGAAACTGAACCCTAAAGTCATGTTATATTAAGCTAGATAGATAGACTAATAAATGATAGATAGAGAGATACATAGAGATACTGAATCCTAAAGCCATTTTATGTTAATCTAGAAATACTGCATATTCAAGACAATTGTGAATTATGCATGTTTTTTAAATATCTTACAATCTTTTTAAAAGGGTTGATTTTTATAGTAGCCTAATAGTAGTCTATTTTGAGTCCAAAATGACCTTACAATCCTACTTTTCCCCTTCTGGCCTCTCCTCCTCTTTGTCTGTATTGTTCTCTCTTTTCTCTAGTAGATCATCTGTAGCCCCTGAGTCCCAGCACAATCTTGCTGCCCACCTCAGAAGCTAGAGTTAATCTTCAGCTTTCTCACAAAATTTTATAAATCTTTATAGTCTTATAAAATCTTCCATGATGATACTTTATGTTTCATCTGGTTAAGATTCTTACTGCTCTGAAAAATCAAAGACCCTGCCTTCAGATAGCTAATAACTAACTTTTCTCTTCTCACTTTTTAAGAGACCCATCAAAAGTTCCCCTTTATGAAAGTGTGGGGTGGAGCTAGAGGTAAACTATGCTAAGGACTCTTATGGCATACTAGTACTGCCTGGTTCTCTGAAGGCAGAAAAAAATTTTCAACAGAGAGACCCACCAAAAGTTTGTAAAACCTTCAATTACTACAACAGCTGAGAAAAGAAAATAGTTCCACTGAAACAAAAATAGCATTAAGTGTCAAAATGGACCATTGCTGTCAATTCCAGATAGATTTTAAAACTAGTAGAGTTGAGAATAGCATATCAAGAGATTCCTGTTTGTATGAAAATCACCTTACCTTACTAAAAATTCATCATAGTTAGCGATTCAGCTCCTTGCAGTCTATGTTGATTTGCATAGCAAAAAATTAGTGTGTATGGGCATATAAGTACCTTTTGTTGATTTCTGCCCTCAATCTATATGGCTTTAAAGCAATGAATCTACCATGAGTGAAAGAGAAAGACTATTTCTAAATAACGTAGAATATTTAGAACTAAAGTGTTTTAAAGGTTAGCCTTTTAAAAGAGTGATGTGTAAAATTACCTTTATTCTTTCAACTACTACAAAAATAGCAATCAAAGTAAATCAGCTTTTTCCTTAATTGTCTTGATTATTAAATCTGATTAAAGAATAACTAAGGCTGGGTGGTGGGGGTGCATGCTTTTAATCCCAGCCCTGGGGAGGTAGAGGCAGGCAGTTCTCTGCGAAGTCAAGACCTGCCAGTGAGTTCTAGGACAGCCAGAGCTACCCTTTTGTCTTGAAAACTGAGAAAAAAGAGGAAGTAAGGATAGCTGCATATTTGAAATATATTAATAGTTTATATCTATAGTTTAGAAAAAAATCATATGAAAGGGATTTATCAGTGAGAATTTTATGAGTGGCTCACATAATGTAATTTGTTTAACTCATGAAACCAAATATGTCCATGAGATTGCACTGCAGTTTGCATTCTTTGAGTTTACCCAAATTATGGGGACAACTCCTAACAGGTAAAGTTGGTTCTTGAAAAAATTCTGGAAAGCCCTCTTGCATGTGCTTTTTGAATTTTCCTGTATTTTCTATTTTTCTCTATAGCCATTCATCAGGTTTGATTTTTGTTTTTCTTTGTTTGTTTGTTTTTATTATTATTATTATTATTATTATTATGAACAAAGAAGTCACACTTTCTATCCTTGTATATCCTTATTCAAGGTCCCTTCCCCCTCCCACCACATCAGGTCATTCTCTCTTCTCCACAACTCCCCATCCTCTCCCTGGGCAGGCTGCAGGCTGTCCCATGGTCCCACTGTCTCAATATTGCTTAGTTCAGTCTCCACTCCTGGCAGATCCAGTTTTCTCCCCCCAACCTCAAGACTGAGTCAGGTGTTCCTCTAGGGGGAGTGGGATCCAAGGAGTCAGTCCAGGGTGTTTCTGATCCCAAGCTGTTCAGTGGTTGTGGTTTGCATCTTGGGCATACTTTGTTTTTTTCTTGTTTGTTTGTTTGTTTGCTTAGAGTCCACTAATGAGTGAGAACATCCCCTGCTTATCTTTCTGGGTTTGTGATACCTCGCTCAAGAGGCTATTCTCCAAATCCATCCATTTGCCTACAAATTTTAGGATATCATTTTTTCTTACTGCTGAGTAGTACTCCATTGTGTAGATGTACCACAGTTTGTTAATCCATTCTTCAGTTGAGGGGCATATAGGTTGTTTCCAGGTTCTTACTATTACAAATAATGCTGCTATGAACATAGTTGAACTAATGCCTTTGGAGTGTGAATGTGCATATTCAGGGTTTGATTTTTGACATCTAAACTATTAAAACAAAAACAAAAACAAAACATGATGTCGTGAAAGCATGTTGCACTCAACTGAGAAAGATGTACCTCCATGTCAGTAATTCTTAGCCTGTGGGATGTGACGCCTTTTGATTTCAACTCTTTCATAGGAGTCATATATCAGATATCCTGCATAGCCAACATTTACATTTTGATTCATATCAGCAGCAGAGTTACAGTTATGAAGTAGCAATAAAATAATTTTATGGCACAGCATCACAACAATTTGAGGAACTCTATTAAAGGGTTGCAACATTAGGAAGGTAGAGACTCACTGGTCTAGATGATCTATAGTTTTGGGAAAGATGCTCAGAGCATGCTTGGGTCCTGTGGATGCACACTTTCTACCTACTAGGAACCACTGCTTATCCACAACCAATTCCTTATTATTTCTATAAATGTATATGAGTGATGGGGGAAGAGAATTTTGGACACATGGCCTGTGACTCAGACTTGGATAATATTGTGGACATCACATTTCCCTCCCTCTTCAATGTGATATACTTCCCTATCTCTGTTCTTCCTGCTTGACACTGTTTTAAAATACTGGATTTTTAATAGACTTGGAAACAGTGATTTTTTTTTTGTTTAAAACCCTTTAATACAAGTTCTGTGATTCACGTATCTTCAGAGCTAAATAACAAATGATTTATGAGATATAAATGTGTGCACACATTATTGCTTTTCATTCTACTATATTTAAAAGCTGAAGTTCTCAAACCTTACACGATGACCTATGCACCTTACTTCTTATGTTATGAATTAAAAGAAATTCATCAATGTAAAAAAAATAGTGTTATTCTATTGTGAGATCATACTAAAAGCTTTTCTAGCATCTCAAACATCTAGTGCTGATCATGAAATTTGAGGAGACACTGTCACTGTGTGGTCAGTGACGTGCTGACCACTTGATGCTTACACATATTTCCAGATTGGATGCAATCAAACTTTTTATAACCTTTAATATTTTTAAATCACTTATCTAAAAACTAATATATATTGCCCATACCATAACCTGTTGGAAACAGTAGGAGATATAAATATGAATAAGTGATTAAGTAACTATTTCCCCAAACTAGTGGAGACATTTTATGGAGCAATGTGTTTGTACAGTGGTGACTATTTGTCACAGTAGGTCCTGACACTGGCATTAAAGAACCAACCAGATTGGGCAATATGTCATAAGCAGCCAGTTGGGGGTAGTAACAAAATACTTGGATAACCATCTTACACCGGAGACATCTGTCTAGTTTAGCAAGACGGTAATACCAGGCGCCTCCATAATTTGGATACTGTAAATATCATAATTCACTTAAGTTTTAAAAAGATGTAAGCAACCTAGAAACTCTATACACCTTACACATTTTAAATATCAACTGTATGTACCATTGTGCAAAAGCATTTATCTAATATTTTAAGAAGGCAATGTTGTTAAATAAAAGTTATTTAGTGTAATATTTGGATATGATAGCAAACAAAATTCTGTGCATATGATTGATTTGAATGATAGAGTTATTTTTGTACTTTCTTATTGGAGGTTAAATAGTGCAACACTACTTATAATGAACTTAATATGTTAGACATTGTGTAATTGTTTCAATAAAATTCTTTTAATCTTTAAACAATCTTATGAAGTAATATTTTCATTTTAAGATCAAGTTAATTTAAATTAGAGAAATAATCTTGCTTGCTCAAGATCAAAGGAAGGCCTAGAATCTGTTTATCATCAAATTTTACATGTGGGATCCACAGTAATTTTTAAAGGAAAAGCTTTCTATGTATATTGTGTACAATGTATATTACTCTCCTATGTGAATAGACATGTGAAAGCATTCGTAGTGTTTTTTCAGACACACAGCAATCAGCTTGTTCTGATGGCTCCAAAGCTGTCCCCGGTATATAGAGCTTTCCATCAGGAGTCCTAGGCATCCACTCAGTGTTAAGTGAACCCATATCCATTGGTCACTCACACAAAAAGAATACTTAAACTGAAAAAGTTCTGATGGTTCACAGATTTTTAACCTTAAATTCAGAAATACAGATGAAAGAGAATGAGTGTTTCTCGGAAGTCATTGTTTTCTTCCTGAAAATCATGCCTCCAAAAGAGATGAACAGCAGCCTGGAGGCTGGTGCATAAACTGAACACTGGCTCCCAGAAAAGTAAAATGTTTCTCGAAAGATCTGGGGAACAGCTTCAAGGTTCCCCTTCTCTTGTATTTCACAAAAGACTTCACACCTCTAGGGCCCTCTGCCTAGGTCCTACCTCATTTCTGTGCGTACTTTTGGAAGTGTTCATCTTTCTTTTCCTCTACTTGGTTTGGCTCCCTCCCCCATGTCCCCAGAAGTGACTCAAATGTTCTCTCAGTCTAAGTGTAAAGCTATTTTTACACACATTGAGCACACATTGCTGGCTGCTTAAATAAGTTACAGGTGCCCAAGGATAATGTTTCATAGTGTCCACAAGTTTGAGGCATGGCGTCTTCAGAATTTTGTCTTTTACTGGCAGGCTGCTCCCTCTCCTCTGTGGGGCCACCCATCCACGTTTCTGCAGACTAGTCTTGCACTCTTCATTTTTCTACTCTCTTCTAATCAAGTTTCCTTTTGCTTCTGTCCATCACTGGCCCTGAGCTCTACCTTCTCAGCTAATGCTTTCTTTGAATCTAGTTATATTCTGACCTAGCCACGATTCCAAGGACAGCCCACCGAAATTTCTTTACCAAATTCTCATCCACTTCATTCAATTCCCTGTGTTAATTTTTTCTTTGAACTGCCTTTTACCTTTACCACAACCACAGAAGCACAGTTTTTCAAAAACTTCAACTTCTCTTCCTGGAAATATCAACTTAACATCTTAAAAACTCTGTTGCTTAGCCATCCTTTCTCAGAGTTCCTGGTCAGAGACTCTTCACGGTAACACATCCTAAAATGAGTACATTCTTCTTCAAAGTTCCTGAACTATTTCTATGAGTTTAGTCACTGTTATTGTTCCCAGTAAACTGAAATTTTAATACACCCTCCAAATTTATCTCAAATGTGTTCTGTATTGTTTTGCTATCTACTAGGGATGATTAGCATGATTAGTTCAATTAAAGCCTCATGAATGAAGAGGAAAAATTGATAGCCATTGGGCACTGAATATTATGCACCCAATGTGTGTGTGTGTGTGTGTGTGTGTGTGTGTGTGTGTGTGTGTGTGTGCGCGCGCGCACGCATGTACATGCATGGGAAAGAGGGAGAGGGAGGGAGAGAGAGAGAGAGAGAGAAAGGCTTGGAAGTCATAATAATGCCATGTTCCAAAGATTCTGCTCCCTTTCTTTACAATATTCTACTTTCTTAAATAGGCATAGTTAAAATCTGCTGCTAAGTTATTCACAGTCCTTTTCTTCCTTCTATTTCCTTGGACAAGACTTAGACATATTCAGGCTTTTGGAGGAAGATGATAAAAAAATACCTTTGAAAATAATCATGAGGTATGAATGACAGGACAAACTATTGGAAAATGTTCTACCAGTTACCTAATGTAAGATTTTAGGATGAATGAATCCAGGGCTCTTTGAGTGAGTTGCCAGTGACAATGTAATTCCTGTTGCTACTTATGTTCCCCAATTTTTTAAAAGATATATTTTAACTTCTTAAAATGAGAAATTTAAAATTCACATCAACATCTTTAATTACTTGATAACATCTGTATTTTCCTCATGTTTTGCAGAGAAATAAAATAATTGTAATTAAAAACTTCTCACTTTTTGTAAACAATTTGAGTTCCAAGAGTCTAGTAGGTAGTATTTTGGGGTCAGTGCATATTTTCCCAATGAACTAATCTAAAAGGACAGCTACTGCTCATGCAAAAACATTCTTTTTCTTACATCCCCATTCCTGCCTACAACTTCCAAGACAACAACAAATAAGTAAGTGAATAAATAATAAATAAATAAATGAGAAAAGTAGGAGGTGGTAGTGGAAATCTGTTTATGCTAAAGAAAATACCGATACTATATTACTGTACTTTAGAAGCTCTACAACATGTGGGAATAGGGATTTTCTATTTAGTAGCGAATAACTCAGTAGGACAAGGCTGACTTGATGGGAAGAAAAGGCACCCGCAGCATCCATTCACCACTTTCCTACATCTTCTCTGTTTATAATTTAGAGTACTCTTCTCCTACATTTCTAGACAGAGTGCAAAATAAGAAGAGTAAGTGGGAGTTTCCACATTCTTTAGCAAGTTTGTGATGAGTAACATCTACTTAAAACATCTCAAAGTAGCATATTTCTAGGAATGGCTTTACCTTAATGAGCACCCTCTATAGACAAAGCTTTAAAATTCTTCAGAAGTGACAATATTTTTTGGCTTGTTTCTCTATTAATTTCAGTACTAGAAGCATTTTATATACCATGCTACATCTTTGAGTTTATATGATGTGATATGATGTGCTTTGATATGTTATATAACATTTGAATCAAGTTTAGCATATCTTCTTAAACAACCAACACTTCTTCATGTTGAAAGCTTTTAATGTGTCTTCTAGCATGTGCACGTGCATGCATATGTAGGTAGGGCAAAGTCAATCTCTAGTATTTTATTTTATCATTCCCTACTTAAGTTTAGTTTGCTTATTTGTTTTATAAGGAAAAGACCCTCACTCTGAACCTAGAGACCACTGACAACTCTTTTCTGCCACAGCCTCCTGGCCAGCACATCCTAGGGACCCTCTTGTAACCCCTTTTTCTTGTGATAGGTTTATTTAAGGTCATGCACCACCTAGTCCAGCATTTTATATGGGCTCTGAGGGGTTGAACTAACCCTTCCTTTACCCAGCAGGCAGTTTACCTACAAAGTTATCTCTCCAGACTCTTCTGTTTGGCACATATACTTGGTTATTGTTTTCTGTAGTCCCTGTGATATGCAGTTGCACCCCAGGTCTTTTTATTCCTGTTTGTACTCAGTACCTATTGCTCAAGTTTTCCTTTACCCTACTCAATGGTGTTCCATTCTAAAAGTGATTTCACAGTTTGAAAAGTTTTATTTTTTTATAGCAAGCTTTGAAAATACATGCATTTTTTTTGCCATTCAATCAGTCTTAAGGGCAAACTATGAGAAATTAAGATGTTAAGTTTAAAAATTTTCTTTTATGTTTTCCCCCACCCCAACTCCTATGCCATTTCTTGCCTTCTTCTCCTGTGCTTATGTCAAAGGAATTGATAACCCTAGATTTTAATTCAGTGAGAAGAGCAAGAATTATGGGAAGAGTAATCAGGACAGTATTTTAGTTATTTGAGTAAGAATGCCATGTGATTTCACTGTTCAAAAGTTAACATTCCAAGTTGTCTTGTATGTACAAGAGACAGCATAACAAGTAGCTAAAAATAAAGACTCATTCCCATATTAAAGGCTAGATTGGACCATGAGTTTCAGAAGCCTTTGGTCTATAGACTTAATCTTGGTGACCAGGTAGCTGATGGAAATGGGGTCTAATTATTGCATTCTCCATCCTCTCCTAGTGGTTTCTACCACCCCAGAGAATGAGGAAATTACACAGCTATACAATAACAGATACACAAAACCAGCTAAAATTGCTCCAGCTTAACATTCAAAGTTCAGATTTCAATGGATGTTTCAAAGAATTATCTTCCAGAATAAATAAAGCATTTTGGGTTAAATGTTTAACTGATTTCTAAATTATGCACTAGTGATTTTTATAGTGCTAGTTTGGTTTTAATTTAGCTTTTGAAAAAGGAATACATGGGGAATATAACCTACATTCATCAGTGTTTGAAGTAGAATAAGACTTCATACTTTCCTTCCAGTTCTTTGGGCACTGACTATAAAGTGTGGCTCCTATTCCAAAAGCTACTTGTTGGTATTGGAAGTATTTCTTCCATAATCTTCTGGAAGGATAGAAAATCAAAGTAAAAGGAACAAGGGATTTGAGAAGAGAACAGCCAAACCGAGAGAGAAGAGCAAACACAAGATGTAGTTTATTTACCTTGTAAAACTGCCTCAATACAATTTTCTGCTATATGTGACAACTAATGTTCACCTCACAGCTACATGCTGCATGAATCATATGTATGATAACATTTTATTGAACTCTTACCTAAACTGGAGAAAGCAACCATTGTCATCTTGAAGTAGTTCAAATAGCATTTATCATAGACACAGAAATAGAACTCAACCCAAGAAGTTTGGAAAGTGAGGTGTTTTTTTTTTTTTTTTTTTGTTTTTTTTTTTTTAATCTGGGAACCTTGTATTCTTCACCTTTACCACATGCACATGTTTTGGAAGTGCAATCAAAAACATTTATTTCATTGGCTGCTCATTTGGTCATCTGAATCTGAGCAAACAACTTCAGTGGAGTCAGTGAATAGTGAGAATGTGAATAAAAATTGGTGCACAACAAAAGCCCTTGGGATGAGGCCAAAGATACTCTTGAAATATCAAGCAACTGCTGTGTGGCTTGTTTTTAACAACAACTATTTAAGTGGGTGCTTACATGTATTTTATCTTTCTTATAGCTCACTCCTGAATTGACATGCTAGTGATCCAACCGGGAAAGGAAGCAGAATTCAGACTTTAGTTACCACTCTCTAAAATAACAGGTAGCCAAGGAAGGTCACTATGAAATAATCCCAAGTCATTTCATACAGTAGCATGGAATGTGAGCACTCTTCAGCCCCCACCCCAATTCCCACCTCATTTTACAGATTCAGTAAAAGAGAGGAAAGAGATTATTTACCTGCTTCTATTGAGGCTGAGGCCTGAAAGTCATGTGTAACCTGTGGAGGACTGGTAATGGTTTTAATCACAGGGATAGCATCTTTTTGAAAGGCAGAACAGAGAAAAGTGCCGAAGCACACTGGAAATATTAATGCGGCTATTTTGGAGCAATGGCTATTGCCTATGAAATCTCTCATCATGAGTCTATACTTAGAATTCAGATGAACCCTGGAGGGAGGGGAACTGGGCAGTGTTAATCCCCAGTTGTTTGGAAGTTGCCTGGTTAGCAGGTTAGTGTCTAAACTGTCCAAAACGAGGAGCACTGAATGTTTTCGGTGATGTGACTCTGTGTATTTTGTTTTAACCTGCTTGTCATATGGACTGTCACATCATTCTGAGAGGTGTCATTTCTCCGTTTTCTTTCAAACTAGATGTTTCTGGTGAGCGCTAGCTGTAATCACTTTGGGAGACTGATGTTCCATGACAGCTAAAAGTTGGATTGAGTTTCAGGAGCTACTATATATAAAGCTGGGTCGACTTATGTCACCGCACTAATTAAATGCCATCTGGGTGGCTCCTCTTGGTTTATGAGTCCATCATCCAGTTCAGATCAGTCAGAGGCCAAGGAGGAGAACATGATGATGGACCTTTTTGAAACTGGGTCCTATTTCTTTTACTTAGATGGAGAAAATGTGACTCTGCAGCCATTAGAAGTGGCAGAGGGCTCTCCTTTGTATCCAGGGAGTGATGGTACCCTGTCCCCTTGCCAGGACCAAATACCCCAGGAAGCCGGGAGCGACAGCAGTGGAGAGGAACATGTATTGGCGCCCCCGGGCCTACAACCTCCCCACTGCCCTGGTCAGTGTCTGATTTGGGCTTGTAAAACTTGCAAGAGAAAATCTGCCCCCACAGATCGCCGGAAAGCTGCTACCCTGCGCGAAAGAAGGAGGCTTAAGAAAATCAACGAGGCATTTGAGGCCCTGAAGCGTCGGACTGTGGCCAATCCCAACCAGAGGCTGCCCAAGGTGGAGATTCTTCGGAGTGCCATTAGCTACATTGAGCGTCTGCAAGACTTGCTACACCGGCTGGATCAGCAAGAGAAAATGCAGGAGCTGGGGGTGGACCCCTACAGCTACAGACCCAAGCAAGAAATTGTAAGCCCAGATGCTGCCAGGGCAGGGAAGTGTAAAGACTGATTAAATGCCTTCGTGAGGCCTTAACCTCCACCTGCTTGCGCCCCCCCTCCCCCGCCCTCTCCCAGCTCCCTTTCTAATGAACCCTCAGTGACCCAAGAAGACCCGAGCCCCTGCCCTAAGGAGAAAATGCAGTCTGGCCCAAGGAAACAGGGCCCAAACCTCCTCCTCGCTCCCCACCCTTCCTGGAAATTGTTTCTTTTCTAATCTGTTGCTTTGGTTTTCCTTCCAGCTTGAGGGTGCGGATTTCCTGCGCACCTGCAGCCCCCAGTGGCCAAGTGTTTCGGATCATTCCAGGGGGCTCGTGATAACTGCTAAGGAAGGTAATTTAAAGTGAAGGGCACTGGGCTGAACTGGAAGCATCCGGCTCAGCCCCGGGATGCTCTGACCGAGCAGAAAGCGCTCCAGGAGCTGAGATACACGGTCAAAGTCCAGCGCTATTTTGTTTTTGTAATTGTTATTATTATTGTTGTTGTTGTTCTTTATTTGCTCTCAGAGATGCAGTGCTCCTGAGTGGCCTCAAAAGCCCTTTTGCGGGACATAGCTGTGGGTTGCTCTATGCGTTGTCTGTGTTTGTTTCCCTGTCTGTAGGAGGAACAACCGTGGATGCATCCTCAGCCACCAGCAGTCTCCAATGCCTTTCTTCCATCGTGGACAGTATTTCCTCGGAGGAACGCAAACTCCCCAGTGTGGAGGAGGTGGTGGAGAAATAACTCAGCTAGCATTTGGAACATTCTTCACTCAACAGGAAGACCCCTTATCGCCTAATCATTTAGGTTAGGGCTCACAGACCCCAAAGTTTATAAAAGGCAAGAAACACACTCAAAAAGAAACCCCTTAGCCACCTCAAGTGAAAGTCATTTGTCCTTGGGCTTTTGATATAATTATTATTATATGATTATTATTTGAAACTGCTAATGGGTTAGCTTTAGAATCCTCATTTTGTTTGTTTTTAATATAATATATTAACTTTTATTATGGTCACGTGACCCCTCTTCCGTGTCAGCTGCAAACGAAGTTCATTCCTGTCTAAATCCAAGTGGGAACGTTTAATCCGAATGGTGTTTAATGTACTCATGTAAATAGTCTTAGTACTTTCGTTTTTATGTAAGCATAAAGAGTATATTTTAAATGTGGAATTAAGCATTGTATATAAAATGTGTGAAGCTCCTGCTATTGTAATTATTAAAATATTAATACGTTTCTACAATACAAAGGTGGCCTTTGATTTAACTGAAAAAAATGAGAGCATGCATGTGAAACTAAAGAATAACCATATTTTAACTTAGATATCA
Source organism: Sigmodon hispidus (assembly GCA_004025045.1). Classification (NCBI taxonomy): domain Eukaryota; kingdom Metazoa; phylum Chordata; class Mammalia; order Rodentia; family Cricetidae; genus Sigmodon; species Sigmodon hispidus. The sequence goes on from PVIH01000745.1 coordinate 147,161, forward strand.
TCTGTGCCCATTTATTTGGGCCTTTCCTCTCAGCCTAATTTAAAGGAAAGAAAATGAGTGTTAATGCCATAGACTCAAACTTGGCTCTTAATATTCCATGAAGATCCTGTACGTGTTACTAATAGAAGGAAATATCCATAAAGCATTTCTACTGTCCTTTATTTTATTTATTTATTTTGATTTTTTCTTACTATTCTATAGTTGGAAATACAGATGGGATTTTCTTACACTGACATTTAATTTTAAATATTACTAAAATTTCTTTTTTTATTTCTCTAGAAGATATTCAATTAATTTAGCCCCAAACATTATTGTTATTCCATTCCTCGGTGTTCTATGCTGTTTCCAATTGTAGATCTGAAGAACACAGAGCCTACAGCCTGATAGCCAGTTTTCTTGAACTAGACTAGCCCCCAGCAGACTGGAATATCTTCAAGTGCTCTTTGGCTTGAGTTTATTTTCCAAACAAAAAGATAAAAGAAAGGCACAATCTGTCTCTTGAAGAGGGGTGGGTGTCTTTGAAGGAGGTGGATGTGCTTCAAGAGATGGAAGGGTTAAATGGCTAGAAGCAAAAGATAACAGCAACACACATGAAACCTCTTAGCTGGACCAAATAGCAAAGCCCCAGAGACCTCGGAAGCTGCAGGAGCTCTACTCCATGAAGATTTTACAACGTGTGCTGTGTCTGTTTATCCTGTAACCTCAGGGGAAAAAAAAACCCGACCACCAAGAAACACAGTGGGAAACGAAGAGGAGAAAAGCATGCTGTCTCTTCTAAGCTGTGCCTTTGGTCTAGCATTCCATAAAAGGTTCCTCTGCCACCACCCACACCTCTTATTCTTCTGTGGTTCCCTTAACTCTACAGCCACTCCATAGCTCAGATGTAAAAATCAAGTTGAATCAAGTATTTCCCAGCCTAACTCTGTCCTAACCCTCCGAAACTGAAACAACCATAGACTAACCAGACAAGGCACTGGCAGACAGGCGGCTCCGTTTTGTCCCCTTTAAAAGTAGTTCCTAGTGCTCATATGTACATGTTGAGAATCCCTTCTCTCTCCAAACGGCCTGGGATTGGAAATATTTTCATTTTCAAGATTTTTTAGAGTTTGTGAAATGTGTATAAATGTTGAGGTTCAGTCTCTCTAACCCAGAAATCCAACCCAAATCGGAAATTTTTAGAACATGATTGTCACAGAAAAAAAAAAAAAAAAGGATTTTGCAACATTTTAGATTACATATATTGTGGCTGGGTATACTTTTCTGTAACTAATGTATTTTCTGATCATATGAAAAAGTCTGTGCTTTTCTAAAATACTTCAAAGTTCATAAAGTTTGGTTGAGGAAACTGACATTGGCATATAATTCCTTTTAAAAGTTGGAGAGAAACAGGTGGCTGTGCTGCGTAGCAACTGCTGCTGAGTGTCAGGACTCTACTTAAAACTAAATCCAGGCTGTTCCTGTACAACGGAAGCCAACCCAGCTCCTGCTCAGTCCTCATCCCTTGTCCATAAAACAATGGGAGGGACCATGCTTCCTGCCTTGTGGGCTTGTGAAAATTCACAAACATAGCCATGCTAAGTGTTGAATCAAAAAGACACTGGCTGACACTAACATCAGTGCTTTTTATTCTATATTAGTATATCTCAATTGGCCATCAAGAAGACGTCACCCAAAGCCATAGTTTCTTGCCTTTGCAGGCTATAGCTGGGGAAGAGTAATCATCCTAAGCATGAGGATGAACCATCCTCAGTTTTGTATTAATGTAATCCGACTATAGTCAGGGAGAACTGCCTTCATTACTTCTATTTCAGAGGATTCTTGGAGTAGAAACTTTTCTCATCTGGTGAGCATAGTGTCAGGACTCAAAGGCAAGGACATATTAATGGTAGCAAGACTACCATTAGTACTCCCTGGACTACTTTTCATCCAGAAAGGGAAGCCTTGGAAAAGGACCAACAACATCTATAGTCTGCAGAATTTTTTGGATCTCTCTGCCAATTGTTTCTGTAGAACTCTCTCTCAAAGATCAGCTATTTAGCAAACTCCAAATTATAGCATAACTTTCAAAAATGAATGCCAAAGCATTTAACTAATGTTGCCCAACCAAAATATAGGTAACTACCTCTTGGTAGTCTCTACCTTACTAACCATACATATAATATATCTATGAATATTTTTGACAGTCAAAGGATTTGCCCTAAAATGTGTTTTTATGCATGTTTTTATATTTTCAAAAACCAAATTCTTTGTGCAGCTGACATATTATAACTGATCAGGAGAATATATTTGCCTTATAATTATACACATTTCTAATAAGATTTGTATTATGAATTATTCTACAACAGAATGCTTTTATCAATTTATGGTCTTTTCTCGTTGATAGATTTTATTCAGTCATTGCAACCCGAATCCTCTCTATCTTGAGTAACTTGAGAAATTGTTTAGAGTGAGGTTGCCTTTGGAAGCCTCTTCTTTAAATAGAGAAAATATTTTCCAAAGAGTTCATGTGACCTTCAGTGCTATAGATGACATGTTAGGCTTTCCATTGAAATCCTGAGTGTATTTGTGATTAAACTGTTTTTGCTTGATATTAATGATGATAATCTTTAACCGAAGTCAAAGCCAAATTAAACATGGCTATGGAAGCAGAAAATTAAGACATAATAACCTGGTAAAGATAAGAACTTTGGGATTGAAGTTAAATCTCTTCCCAGAGATTCATATAATGTCAAATATTAAATAATGAGTGCTTTTCTGTTATGCTATTACTGAAATAATTCATAGATATCAAATATCAGTAAGTCCCTAAAGCTAACTTTCATCATCCTACCAGGATCATGGAATTCTAAGCCTCGGCATTGGGGAAATTTGCTTATGTCAAATGATCTCAAATTTCTGCCAAACTCTTTCATGAGTTTTTTGTGGAGAGGACAGAAATTTGGGGTGCTTAACAACTATTAAGAGAGGCAGGGTAAATCAGGATTAAAGTCATTTTTATTTTTATAAAGACATTCCTCTACTATTCAACCTCTCCCTTTGGAAACATCCCATTTCTTCCTTTAGAGATCTTGTCTTTCACATTCTCATATATAGGCTTTTAAAGTCCTTTTAAAACAATACATTATTTTAAACATGTATCTCATTGTCTAATTATTAGTAAGCAAGCGATATTTCCTTCCAAAGAATTCCCCATTCCATTCCAAAAACTAATCAAATCTTTCAAAGGTGATTCACTGTACTAAAGATTCTCTCTGCAAAAAGAAAGTGTTTTGAAAGCCTAGTCCTGAGTCACTTTGTGGGGTAAAATGTCCCTGCCATGTGCCAGGGCAACAAAGGTAGTGAAGAGAAGCTACTTTCTCTCCTCTCAAAGCTGCTAAATGTCCTTATATAGTCCTTTGATCTCTCCTGGGCGTCTTAGAATTCAAGCAGAGGCCAATGTCTTCCTCAGCTGTCTTGTCCACAAATTCTTCTTACAACTCTGGCAGGTACTAATGTGTTTACATAGGTGTGCCTTGCTGTCAGAGCTGATAACAACTTAAAATTGTTTAGCACATTGGGAAGTTATCTACAGCGAGTAAAAGCAGAGTTCTGCAGGTACAGTAGGAGCAGAAGTGAGGAGAAAGGCTCTGTGTGTGTGTGTGTGTGTGTGTGTGTGTGTGTGTGTACATGTATTACATACATACATGTGTCTTTGTGTTTCTGTGTGTTCTCTATATTAGCCAAATGTACACTTCCTATACATTCCTTTTTAATTTCTCCAGATTTTGTTTTGGTTTGTCTTTTGCTATAAGATTCACCCAGATCCCACACATCCCAGCATATTCTGTCCTGGAAAAGAACAGCCAGGCATTCTGAGTGGGGAGGGAACCTTTCTCATCTCTCAGCAGTGTGCTTTCTTTTTCTTTCCTTCTTTTTCTCTTTCTTTCTTCTCTCTCTTTTTTCTTTTTTCTTTTTTTCCATACTACCTCAGGTTTTTGATCTTCCTCTTTTTTAGCTGTGGCTATGGCTTGAAAGTTTTGCCTCATTTTTTACTCTTGTGCTCTGAGATTCTATTTTTCAACACATAAGTCCCATGGGCCCTCAACCTGGACCCTGTCTCCCCTCAACAAGATTCATTAAGCAGCCGGCCGCTTGTGTTGTTCACTGCCTCCTTAGTTCCACTCTGCCTGCTGCACTCTGGTAAATTTGTTTGGAGATCACCTTACCAAAGACAGACCTAACCTCTGAGAACTTCTGCTACTGACAGGGGCCCCTGAGTGACAACATCTTCCCAGCACAGGAATCCGGAGAAAGATTTTAGTTTGTATGGGTTTCTGCTTGTATATGCTGAGAAAACCCCTGAAGACTTGAATGAAGCGAATAAGATTATTCCCCACCCCCCACCCTCAGAGCTTGGTATCATTTCTGAGGACAAGGAGACTGCCTCAAATCCTCTTGTTCACAAGGGAAAATTACCCATCTCTGCAGTTAAAGTTTACCTTTAAAAAATAATTAAATAAGACAAAATGACAGACTTCTTCGTAGTTTTGATTGAATTTGTGAAAATGGTGAAGATTGGTAAACCCGCCATGCCTGGCAGATTCAAGGCAATAGGTATTAGATACATGCTGTCTGAGAAGTCAGAAGCCAAGGAGGGCAGAATCCCTGTATTCCAGTTCAAATGTAAGAACCGAATTTACATCCAAATCACTATGCTGTTTTAGTTACCTTAAATATGAGACCAAGGAGGGAGGAAGGAGGAGGGAAGGAAAGAAGGGGGTGAAGAAGAGAGGAAGAAGATGTAGAAAAAAGAAGAGGAGGAGAGGAGGACCAGGGTTTGTGCTGTGTGGTTGATGGCCAGAGACTCTGCATGGCTCATGCTGTGAATTTGAGAGTGAGAATAGATATTCTCGAAAATGTTGTCACAGAGGCTGTGTGCAATGTGTGCTTTCATATGCATCCAGATAAATCAGGCAAGATCCTTATCTTCAGGAGTGTGACTTTTAAAAAACAAAATCTGGTGTTGTCTTAATGCCGTATTCATTTCAAAAGCATACACTTGTAACTAGGCCTCATTTGGATTTCCCACTGGCTAGATGATTAAGTAGTCTCTGGGTGTGAGACAAAGCCTGGTTTTCAGAAGAAATCTGTCTTCAAGAGGACAGTACAGGGCAGAGGGAACAGAGACAGACATAACTAGCAAGTGTAGTGACTGACACTGTGAATCTGGCTTTCAGGTCCTTCCTAGGAGTACCTGCCTCCAGGGGCAGTTACAATTTCTCTGGCTCCTGTAGATACCAGATCAGTCCATCACAGTTGCTTTAGAAAAATGACTTTGAGTCATCGTCATCACATTAGAATAGAAAGTGCGAAAGAGAGAGAGAGAGAGAGAGAGAGAGAGAGAGAGAGAGAGAGAGAGAGAGAGAGAGATCTTTGGAGTCACAGCACTTACTTAATTGGATGACACTCTGAATTGTGTACAGTCTATTTTTTACAATGGAGCTACAAATTGAGATGCAAAGCCCCAAAGAACTGGTGTGTGTTCACCTTCAGTAATGGTGTTTCTTGTACATGTACTGCATCTCCCTTCCAAGTGATTTGAAAGTGGGTTAAAGTTTAAGAAAAATTGTAAAAGCTGAGAATTGGCTTTTTTTTTTTTTTTTTTTTAATGGCTGCTTTCTCTTTTTGTCTTCCATCCACCAAAGTTTCAAAACGACCTGTCTGCAAATTGCATTTCTGAAAGGCTTTTGTCACCAAGTGTGTGAACTCACACTGTTAAAGGAGCTGGAAATTTTACACTAGCCCAGGATCTCTGTGCTAGCAGCTGGGACGCATCTGTAACGGTGTTAGCTGGTCTGAAAGCAGAAAATTAGCAGCCCTGAAGCCTGGCTGGCTGTTTAGTCTGTAGAATTGATAGGGCGGAGCAGAAAACTCTGAAGAAAGGCAACTCCACTCCACGCTGGAAAGGGAGTTTAGTGTGAGAAACTGCCTTGTTGTCCTGCCACAGGCGTGGGAATCTCCCTCCGTGATTACTTACCTCGGTCAGGCACAGAGGGAGAGGCAACCAGGACTATGAGTGTCAGGAAGAAAACCAGGAGAGGGATGCTGGAGGGTCACCTGGTCCACCTGAGGACAATTTTTTTTTTTTTTTTTTTAGTGCAGCAGAAAAAAATATGAGCTCTGACAAAGCCAGGCCTGAAAGGAAGCTCCGGTGAATGCTGATTCCAGACAATAATCAATTCAACTGAATCTTACTTCTTGAGTCTTTATCAAACAGATTTTTGAAACAGGACAGTCTAGGTCCTGTAAATAAAAAATGTCACTTCAATTTTTTTTTAAAAAAATCAACTATTACCAGGGTGCAAACTGACAGCATCTCTTCAAGAAAAGATCAAGGAAATGAGAAACAAGCACCCCCCCCCCGCCCCCCCACCCCAAGTAAAGCAACGGCTCCTCCAGACACCAGGTTCCTTTTTGGAGTCAGATTGAAATACGGAGCTTAATGCCTTATTATGATGCTGCTGCAGATTGTGTTAAAGTGCGATCAATTTTAAGACCCCCCCACACACACACACACATACACACGCCCTAAGTGATCCCTAGGTTTAGAATAGCCAGAAGGCCACTGAGCAGGTTGGACTGCAGTAAAATCATTAGTGTCAAAGGAGTCAGTAAACAGCAAATTGTCTCTAGAAGCAAGGCAGAGGTTTGCCCAGACAACTCCTGTGGGGGTTGTGGTGGGATATGCTAATAATGCCCAGCTAAAGGGACCAACCCTCCTTCCCATCCCCCAAGAGTATATAAAGAGCCCCAACCTCAGCCACCGACCCTGGCCAACAGGCGTCTGTCCTTGTTAATTACCGAGAAACAATCCCAAACCCTGAGCTCTGCCTGGGATTTGCTGGCCTGCAGCATCCAGGGAAACCCGTTTCTCCCTCTCTGCTGAATCCAGGTGTCCCACCTGCCTCTCTGAAGAATGGACATGATGGACAGCTGCCAGTTCTCACCTTCTGAGTACTTCTATGAAAGCTCCTGTATCCCCTCCCCTGAGGGTGAGTATGGGGACCAATTTGAGCAAAGAGTGGCTGCCTTTGGAGCTCACAAAGCTGAGCTGCAGGGCTCAGATGATGATGAGCATGTGCGAGCACCTACTGGCCACCACCAGGCTGGTCACTGCCTCATGTGGGCCTGCAAAGCCTGCAAGAGGAAATCCACCACCATGGATCGACGCAAGGCCGCCACCATGCGCGAGCGCAGACGCCTGAAGAAGGTCAACCAAGCTTTTGAAACGCTCAAGAGGTGCACCACGACCAACCCTAACCAGAGGCTCCCCAAAGTGGAGATCCTCAGGAATGCCATCCGTTACATCGAGAGCCTGCAGGAGCTACTAAGGGAGCAGGTGGAGAACTATTACAGTCTGCCCAGACAGAGCTGCTCAGAGCCCACCAGCCCCACTTCCAACTGCTCTGATGGCATGGTAAGCCACAACTCCAAGACCCACTTTCTTTTACCCTGGGCTATATGAAAAGTCTTTGTTTGTACTTCATCTAAACCAGGTACAGTGGGACCATTGCTTTAAGAGGCATGTTCACAGAAAGAAGCAAAGAAAAAAAAAAACTGTTGTACAAGATTTTACTTTGCTTTCCCAGCTGGGTCTATATGCATGTACATGGTAGTAAAATGTTGCCATGTACCCCATGATTAATTTTTTCACTGTTATTTCCAAAATATATCACTGTGAACGCTGACATACAGCTACCCCCAAATTTATAATTCAGTGAGGAATTAAAATCTCCAGCATGGTCCCAATCCCTGCTCTGAGGCCAAGCTGGAAGAAAATGTTGATAATAATTTTTTTTCCCTCTGTGGGTATCTGCTCCTCTGTTGACAGATTTTAAGGTTTTCACCATGGGAAAGTGTTCTTTCCCAGAATTAGTACGGCTTCCTTCTACAGCAATCCATTTTGCATGGTTAACCCAGTGCACATTGCTTTGAGATCCCATGCTCTTCCTTCTGCTCTCTTCTTCTTCTTCCAGCACAGAGACTGACCTTGGTGCCCTGGAGATTTAGTGACAGCAGCCCCTTGGTGCCCTGGCGATTTAGAGACCTAGCAGCCCCTTTCTAAATCAGTGTTGTGGAGGGAACTAAGAGCAGTCAGTTTCCTGAGCTAGGGACCAATACTCTCTCACTCTAGATCTGTCTGTCATTTGGCAAGGGGTTGCAAATACATTTTTGTGTGTTTTGTGCTACAGACTGAATGTAACAGCCCTGTCTGGTCGCGAAAGAACAGCAGCTTTGACAGCATCTACTGTCCTGACGTATCAAACGGTAAGAACTGATAACTTCAGAGACATTGAAAGATCTTTCACTCTCACAATTCAATCTGTCATGACAGAGTCTGCTTTTCCAGACAGTACTGGGGAAAAGAACGGAGGTGATGATTCTTAAGGGGAGGTTTTGACAGAGAAAACATACATTTTCTGCTCCAGATTAACCCGACAGACAGACAGACACACCACCCGCACATATGCATAAATACACTCACTTTTACTTGAAATATTACCACGGGTCTTCCCTCCACACCCCACCCTCAGGAATTGCTAGATATTTGCTACAAATTTTTACATCAGGGTCTCTGTGATCACCTGACCTATGCTGTCAAAGGTGCTGACCTACAGTTTAAAGGGTAGTATAGCAAGCCTGTCGGTGTGGGGATAATTTTTTTTAAAACCATTTTTCTCCTTATACCGTTAGCATGTGCTGAAGATAAAAGCTCTTTATCCAGCTTGGATTGTTTGTCCAGCATAGTGGATCGGATCACGTCTGCAGAGAGAACTGAGCTGTCTCTCCAGGACACAGCTTCTCTCTCTCCGGCTGCCAGCACCAATTCACAGCCTGCAACCCCAGGAATCTCCAGTTCCAGACTTATCTATCATGTATTATGAACTATCACACAGGAGGAATGATGCCCTGTATGTCCGAAGGAAAGACAAGTTATGGATGATATGTGCTTTCATTTGTATATATTAGCTTGCCACTTTATAAAAAAGTGTATTTAATGTGACTACATTTGCAATGACGATCTCCTCTCCATGTTCTCTTTGTCTTCATTTTTATCTTATTTTTGTTTTAGATTCAGAGTTCCAAAATATTTGTTTCTGATGGTGGTAATTAATTGACGTTTGCTTATAACAATTCTTAACTTATACATATATAATGTAAATATTGCTCATCAAAATAACTTTGGTATTTAGATCTCTATTTTTGTCTTCAAAAACATTTGAATAGCTTAGAATCCATTACAGGATTAAAAATATATTTAACTTTTACTTTTCTCTTTAATCTTTTGTCCATATTTTATCAAATGAAAATATAACAATGCCGACTAATGGTATATATTTTCATCTTTTCTTGTAAGAAATACTTCTTTTCAATGTAAGCAATTAAAATACATTGTGGATGATTTCAAAATATAAAGATTTTGTTAATTCCACTATAAATAAAATTGTTTACTGAAATAAATATTTTCTTGCTTGGCTTTAAAAACAAACATTCTTAATGGAATTAGCAAATCATGAACATGAAGCCTTTGAGTTCAGGTCAAAGATAATCACACAGTTGACCTTATAGATAAATATGAATGTAATTTATGAATTTCTTTTAGATCTTATATGTCACCTATAAAAACATCATATTTCGATTTTAAACATATTTTAAGAATGTCTGATAAATGAAGCTGTCTTTTCTTTGTTGCTATATCATACAATATCTAGATGTATATGAGAAGAATAATGAATTTTTTCAAGATATTATCATTTGTTTCAGCAAACAGACTAAATAATATCATATCATTTTATTATCTATAAAATTTTGCCAATCATGCGCTAGGCTTTATTAACTTTTTCTATATGCCTGAAAATAACTTGATAAATATACTATTTTTACCAATAAAATATTTAAAGGAAGTAAATAATTTTTTCAAATTATTAGAATGCCAACATAAGAAATCTTCACAACTCTATAGCAAAGTGAAATACATGGTGTTCTCTCTCATTTTATACTACTTTAGAAATTGCATTGATCACAATTTGAATGTATGCATATGTGTCTGTGAAATAGACAAGTATCTTTTATTACTCTCTTACAACTCTTCTGAAAGAAACTGGGATGAAAAATGGATGATTAAACAAAAAATTAAATTCAGACAGTCATTGAGACAATTTTTTAATAAGTATTCTACTGAGAGGGATAAAAAGAACCCACCCCTGAAGCATAGAAAATAGCTGCTAATAGAGGTCAAATATAGATAATGGCTTCATCCTCTTACTTGTTTATTGTATTTTTTTGAGACTGGTTTTGCTATGTAGTCCTTGATGGTCTACAATTCATAGGTTAGCTGTGAGCCTGTTGGGAAGGAACTCTCTGTCTGTGTCTCTGAGAGCTTAGATGGCAGTGTTAGCCACCCAACCCAACTTCTAATTTGACTAGTATGAAACTGCTTAAAGTGTAAGACTGCATTTTTAACCAATGCATGCATGTATACTCTACAGCATGTTGACAGTACCCCTCTTCACCAGAAGGCTTTGCCATACCTCTGATTAGTTTTCTTGTGTTCAGTCATGAGGCTCAAAGGAATATAAAGGGGAGAAGGCCTGAACTAGAAATTGATTGTGGCCATTGTCAGTATATCAGCATGATGCTACCATAATATGGATGGCTACTTCTATACAGAAAAGTTTTTCTTTTTTCTAATCTGGGATCTTAAGGATTCTAGGTGAAGAAGCACAAGAAGCAAGAAAAAGAGTTCTACATGATTTAACATAAATTTGTCTTACTAACTTGTAATAGACTCATTTTCTTCACTTACTGTTTTTACAGAGAGTGTGGAAGTTTGGTGTTTTTAGTGAAATAAGGAAGGACAGACTTACTCAAGTGCTGCTTTTCTTCAAGGTCAGGTTTTAAATGTAACCATATCTGCTCCATTAAATTTGCTGCTGAGAAAGAAAGCAACAGTCTCTCCAGGGAAGAACAGACCAATTAGTTATTCAATACCAGTGGTCATCCTGAAAGGCATATCCATAGGAACATATGGAAAGGTTGTATTTATGTATTTAAGAATATATATGTACATATATATACACACATATATACATATATTTAAAGAGGTCATGTATTTAAAAAAGAGCAAGAAGGATAATATACAGAAGGATTTAGAATGAGAAAAATGATATAATTTTATTAAAATCTAAAAAAATTAAATTAAGATTAATATTATTTAAATATTTAATAATTAAAATATTAAACATTATAAAGGACAAAGTAGATAAAGTTTTATATCTATAGAACAAAAATAAAGTACTGTAGAGAATGTAATAAAACTTCTTGTTCAAATGTAGTAACACTGATTCTGTCTACCAAATCATTATTTTTGTAATTGGAAAGTAATACTTATGTTAATTAAATAAATTATTTACTGTAAATAGCATAAATAATAGTTTATAAAGTATTCAAAATATTTAGAATTTTCCCTGAGATCTAGATTTAATTCAAAAGGTAATTAGGGACAAAAGCTCAAAGCCAGGTTGTTGAATTAATTTGGTTTCTAACATTATCACATGGAAGGCTGGGGGCTATTTAGACACTAACCCACCACATCACGTCTTTGTTTCTTTTTTCGCAAAGGCTTTTGGAAACTGATCCCCTAATGATTCAGGCCCAGAAAAGTCTTTGAGGAAGCAACAGGTTGGGTGAAGTAACATAACAGACAGGAATTTGAGGAAGGGAACAGCTAGTTGGGCTTCCTCTGAGTTTTTATGAGGCCACCTCATCTCAGTGGAGGAAGTAACCTACAGACAAATCTCTAGCAGTAACAAACAGTATTGTTCCTTAAACTAAAGACATATTAGGGAGGAATTTCCCAGAAAAGCGCCGAGAGCTTCCTTTTTCTCAGGGCTAGCATGCAAAGTCACAGAGCTACGTGTGAAAATTAAGTCTAGGACACTGTAGAGACTGACAGCCAGTTTATGGAAGTGACTTGCTGTATGAAGCTCCTCTTGATTGTCTTCTAGTCATTTGAGAGAGGTAAGTGGGATTTTTCAAATGCAAGTTGGTGGCTATTTAATTTCCATACACTTCTCTTTAGAACAGCTTCTTACTATTATCTAATCTGAGAGTGGTAGTTTTTCCAATTCTCCCTTGGGTTTGCTAGATTAAAAGAAGTAGTTTAATTCTGTTTTACAGAGGTGGTATTTCTGTGAATAATATTAATATGAAGCTATTTGTAACCCCAGAAAAGCCCTGCTTGAGAAACAAACTACATCGGAAAATATTAGCACTGAATGTCTCCACATTACCTATAAAGTACAGAATATCAAATTTATGTACTTGAAGAATTGTAATTATAGGCATTTTAGTTGGTTAGTAATTTACTTTGTAATAAAATTATAAAAATTAACTACTAAAATTATTATAGTTATAAAAGTTATCATTCTCAAACCAGAAAACAGGACAAATCTTAACTTTATACCAGTTGATACATATCAACATAGAGTAAGCAGAAAATAATGGAGAAATAACTAACAAACATTAAATTTTTGGCATTGTACAAATAAGAAATTTGGTACATAAACAGAAATAATTCCTGAGAACACATACATGGTCCAGAAAAATTTCTTTATATTACATGTTCCAGGAGACTCAGACAGACATTGTAAGGTTTCTTATGGTATAACAACAGCAAAATCAATGTTTGCTGAATTTTCTAAAATAGTTACTTTTCGTATTACTGAAGCAGCAACAATAAAATATTAGACAAGAAGGAATGTAAGTGAGTAAGTATTTAGTTTGGTTTATACTCCATCGTGGCTAGGGAGGCATGGGGATAAGAGAAGGAGGAGGCTGGTTCCATTCATCTCATGAAGCTGAGAATGAGCAGGAAATAGAACTGGATCCCAACCCACCAGGCCCGCCCCCAGAAGGACACTTCCTCCAAGTAAGACCCACCTCTTACACAATCTTCCCAATGGATGCCACTACCTTCTGAACATCTAGAATCAAATAAACTGGGGCCTGTCACACATTCAAACCACAATTCTTTTGGTGAAGCAAGTTATAAAGGCCAGGCACGAGTTAAAGAGAAGGAAATTAGCCACCCTGTATCAGTGGTGCCTGGAAATCTCTATTTCACCCAATTCATTCCGTGACTTCTGCTTGTATCATGACCCATACTGACAGTCTTGAAGTAAATGGATTGTTTATCTCCTGGTCAAAAATTCTCAATCTAAATATCTTCAGTAATTTTCTAAAAGCCCCTTGAAAATCTCCAAGATATCTCCATCTCAACATACTCCAAATTAGGCTCATCATCAAATCTGACTCAGTTCATTGCATGGCTTCTGGAGGCAAGTCATGTGCAGGATTCATGAGATAGACCAAGAACCCTCTCTCTGTTTCCAGATTTTGTTCTTTTTCACACAATGAATGATTGCATGGGTTATTCCTGATGTTTCCTCCTCCATTTTATACTCATGTCTTTTCATTATATTATTCTAAATAGTTTATTTTCTTAAATATTCTACAAATCTACACCCAAACTATGGCTCTTTCTCCCCAAAGTCGATCTGGAATCTTGCTAGCCTTCTCTGGTTACTTGTTTCTTGTTATAGTATCTGCATTTTGTGGTACAGGCTCAATTTTTTTTTCTTCTTGTATTGTTC
>PVIH01000745.1:160954-301086 GCA_004025045.1 Sigmodon hispidus
TTTTTTTGCTAACAATACTGTGGATAGCGACTGGTGTGCCATTCATACTAGGCAAGTTCTTTTTCATTGAGCTACTACCCTAACCCTTGCTGGCACTACAAGGAAAAAGGCAATTCTTTCTGCTGGAATGCTAATACAGGAGGCTTTTATTTTCCTCAAAGCAGCCATTAGTCTTCTCATACTCATGAAAGCAGATCCTTCCTAATGATAAAGCCAATACTTAGATATACTTCTGAAAATGTTCACTGGACAAGCAGATCCTAAAGTGTCTGAATGTCTGCTCTTTCCCATATTTTATACCTTTAAAGTCAAAAATTATTTTTCTTAACCCAGTATGTGTGTGGATGTTGTTAACTGAAAGAGACAGTTTTACATGATTCTATTGTTTGAATACTCTTATCAACTGTCTCAGAATATATATCTAATCATATTTAGTTTTCTCTCCTAGCTTAATGCAGCTAGGGTAACAACAAAGCAAATTTGGTAATAAAGGTTTGGAAATGTTTATTTTACTCTGGTATCTACCTCTGTTGAATTACCTCTTTCTGAGTCTATTCCTTCCACTCTATCAGTGGGAGGGGCTTCTCTCAGCCATCACAATTCCTTTACATCTCTTTTGTGTGAAAATTCTGCAGAGTTCTTTCCTACTTCTTTTGTATAATCCAAACTCTCTTGGAGATCTCAGTTCAGGCATCAGTTTGGACTACTCATTTCCTGACTTTGGTCACACGTTTTTAAGTAACTTCACAGACCCCTGGAGGGTACAACATTGATGAAAAAATTGAGTGCAGGCACTCTGTGGCCCAGAAGTAAGTCCTGAACTCAATAGTCACTTTCCTGCCTGGCTAGTGTAGCTGGGCTTGCAGATGTGTACAATCTCACATAGCTTAGACATCAATTATAAGACTTTTTTCTGAGCTCTCTCACAGGCTGAAATCCCTGTATTCTTTTTTTATTTTTTCCCTCAGGTTAAGCATCCAGCTCTTCAGTGCCATGGATCTAGGGATTGCTCTTGGTGCACTCATAAATTCTGCACATGACCTGGCTCCAGAAGTCTCTCAATGAACTGAGTCACATTTGACACCTTCCAGATGCTGATGAACAGATTTTTCTTCATGAGACCATTCATATTTTCAACTGACGGGTAATTGCTTTTTCTCTTCTGCTGGTAATTGCAACAAAGATAGAGCTCACAGTGTTTGGAATCAGTTTTTGTTTCTCTGTTTATTCAAGACTGTCAATTTAGTTATTTGGAGCTTAAGACAAAAAATTTAGATCAGGCTGGACTCACCTCTCTGCCTTTCTGCCTTTCTGCCTCTCTGCCCCTCTGCCTCTCTGCCTCATCCTCTGTGTATTAGCATTAAAGAACCTCCACGCCTGACTTAGCAAGCTCCATATATGATCAGTCTGAGCATTTTTCTGTTCGTTCACATTACCGAGTAATATTTTTTAAATTCGAATTTGACATCTTACAGCCAATTGGAGTTTATAATAATAAAAATAAGATACAAAAGTAAAAGGAAAAGCATTTTATTAGACACATTCTTCTCACTATACAGTATACTTTGCATACATTGATAGATCATCAAATAACAATTATTTCTATTCATAGAGCTATTAATATTAATATTTCTTGAAACTATCATTAAGATATACATTGCATTTAACTAAGAATAAAAACTGCTCAAGCATTTGGGTATTACCCATTTATTTATTGCTGAGCAAGGACTTAGAATGCATGTAACATGACCAATTTGCAAGTAGAGATAGTGCAAATTCTCCCATTATAATGTTATTCAGCAATGCAGGCTCAGTGGAACTGTGAAGCAAAGCCAAGGGCTGAGACTTCACAAATGGTATTTCAGTATCTTATTTGGCTGAGTAGGGAGAGAGTGAATTGGAAGGAAGATTTTGTAGTAGCCCATGTATGAGGTGATGCTGCCTTTTAACCCTCACTGGGTGTCTGGTACTAGGAGCTTCTCATTGAAAGCTGTTGATTGAACCACTCAGGTAGTTTATGCATGACTCTAGACATCTGAAAATAGAGGGTGACATACCATCATGCAGATGTCACAGTTACATTACATGTCATCATCAAACTTTTAGAAACATCAAACTGAGTGACTGTTGCTTTGCTTCCCACCCAGATGAGTACATTGTGTTAGGTTTTAAGCCAGTCACCATTACAGTCTCTTGGTTTCCTACTAGCAAATGCTTAATGAGGTTGCCATTACTGATGGCCACTAGGACAAGAATTGGGGTACAGAAGACAGATCAAATAAGAGAGCTGATAAATAAAGTACAAAGTGAAAAAGTAATACTATTGAAGTGTTATTTTTAAGGATTATTTTTTGTAGTTTGTTGCCTTCTAATTCAAAGAATTTGCTTTGGGTTTGTGCCTCAAGCTTGTAGGCTTACCATCCTCAGAGTATTTTTTTTTTTTCGCATTAAAGCTGTCTCAAAAAATATTTCACAGATAATTAAATGTTAACAATTTTCTTCTATTATGATGTGTACTCAGTTAAAATGTGATATTAAAACAGAGCACCAAAACCCCACCTGCCACTCACTAAAAGTGTCATCTTCCAAAGTGACTAAATTATCATATATTTTTAAGAATTTTAGGTTTAACAAAATCATACTGTTATAACTAAACATTGATAGTGATATAAGTGTATTTTCCTTTGAGAAAGAAATCTATAAATAAAACTTGAAGACATGAGAATTTTTAATCAAAGGTAATTCGTAACTTTCTCATCCTCTGATTGATTGATGGCCTTGTATGCAGCACTACTTGGACTTAGTGGATTATTGAAAGGAAGAGAGAGAGAGAGAGAGAGAGAGAGAGAGAGAACATGGGGAGCACAAGGGAAGAAATGAAGAGCTTTCATTACAAACACAATAGAATTCTCAACAATAAAAAATAAGTATTACAATGATAGTTTTTTTAAGTTAATTAAATCTCAAATGCAAATGGTAATACGTATGAGCCAAGGAGAAATGGAAGTTTAGGTAAACAAATGAATTTGTGGATGATCATAAAAGAATCATTGCTGAGGTGTTGCATATTCCATAAATAAAAACAAGTCGGATTTTATTTTTACCTAATTTTCTATCACGCACACAAGAGTATGAAATAAATGCTCATTGAATCAATCTCTATTTACTCATATTAGTGAGTACACATGAGTAACTCCTTTATCTGGGGGATTTACAATTCTTTTTATAACTGATGGTAGCTCAAAATCCCATCCTGTTTGAAATGCTATAATCTCCTTCAGAAAGACAGGATATACTCTATCAATTGTCTCATATAAATTTAGAATCTATTCATCATGAAAAAACAAGTATCTACCACAGAAACATCATTTTTCCAACCACAGAGTTAGAAATAATTACATGAAAATAGTCTATGGACATGTGAGGAATAAGAATAATTTTCTATAAAGTCAAATAAAGAATTTCAAAGTCTTTCAGGCTGGCTGCGTGTGAGAGAGAAATGTCTTGCATTGATATGCTGCCAGCTCAAAGCATCTAAGAATCCTTTTAGAATTACATATAAATAAGAATAAGAGCACCGTCTGCTCTTCCAGAGGACCCGGGTTCGATTCCCAGCACCCACATGGCAGCTAACAACTGTCTGTAGTTCCAGTTTCAGGCAAACACCAAGGCAAATAAATAAATAAATAAATAATAAAGTAAAAAAAAAAAAAAAAAAGAATCATTTCACCCACCTCTGGGGTGGGATGTGACAGCTGGTTACAGTAAGCAAAGCAACCCTGCACAACTATGCCAAACAGGATGACTGGCTTACCTAATCAAAAATAGACCCTCAAAGTAAAATTCAAATTAGAGTTCTGACTAAGAGAAAACTTAAATATTCTCTGATCCTCGCATCCTCGATGATTGCAAGTTTCAAGGTAATATTGCCAGTCAAGTCCAAGTTATACTTTCACAACCTGAGACTTTCTTAATATCACGCTGGGAGATTCATGGTCTTCTGGGCCAGCTCTAAGAATGTGGAAAGCACTGGATATGATAACTAATGAAATTACCTTTGATGTAAGAGTGACCCTGGTCAAGTTACTAGGTCCCAGTCTGTAAATTAAACAAACTACTTTTCCCATTTTCATGCTTTCTTTCTCAGTCATAACATCCTGGTCTCAGTACTCACATCCTGTTTGTTTTGAGATTAATTATTATGTGCATTGAGCTATAAAACCAGTTCCTAGTACTTATAACATATATGGAAACAATATATTATAGCATATATATGTGTGTGAATGAGTGGATATATATACACACACATATATGTATGTGTATACATACATATTATATATACACATATATATGTGTATGTACACACATCATAAATATACACATGCATATCTGTGTATGCACGCATTATAAATATAACTATATATGTATACATATATATACATATATGTGAATTTATATTAAAGGCTCAGGAAGGAGATTTAGAGAAATATTTACCAATATTACCAATGCAGTAGATTATTCTTTTATCTAGGAATCTGATAAGTCAATGGCCTAAGAGATAATGTGGTTTTAAATGTTTGAACAATAATGATGAGCCCTATAGGCAATACCAATGCTTCCTCTTCTTTGTTTCTATTACCAACACATATGATCAAAATTCAAAAATTAATGGTTTAAAACTGCCTGAAAAACTCTGTAATTTCCAGCCAAAATAAGAATGTCATAGAACTCATAGCCTGTCCCATTATTAAATAATAATTATCTAAAAAGTCATCTTTTTTATTCGATTAGCTTAAAAGTGTTGATAAAATTTTGATTCAGCACAAAAGACTGTTACATCTAAACTGTGGCCTCAACTCTTTAAATTAAAAACTGAAGATGCTAGAATTTAAAATATTTCTGCAATAAAACATTCTAAAATATCAGTAAATGCATAATTGCATATAATATTAAAGCATTACAAAACTATTTTCTTACTATCTTTAAAGAAAAATATCTGAATTATAATTTAAAATCATTTTCCAGCATTGGGCACAAATGTACTTTATCAAGATTGCTATTACAGTGTCATTTAATATATCCAGAGGCTATGGATTTTGAAGTATAAATGAGATTATGTTTCTAATTCTTACTAGAGTATACTGGTGAAGTAATTTGCTTCAAATGTTTTATGTAACAAAAGAAAATATCTGTGCCAAAGCTCATAGCTTGAAATTCAAGTACACTGGATTATAATTGCTGTATTCCTCTTTGGAGGTTGATTGCTAAAGCTGGCACTACTGAGTTTTCGCTTTTATATTTACTCTTGACCTTGAAACATTGACAAGAGATTGAGTATCTGTGTTTGATTCATGCTTTACTTGATGAGTCTGTTCACTTGCTGGTAAGTTATATGAAAGATTTACATTTTGATACATGATTCATGTTTAAATATATTTTATTTATTCAGTTTTATTTGATGTGTATGAGTGTTTTGCCTGCACGCGTACACAAGTATTACATGTGTGCAATGGTCTCAATAGCCAGAAGAGGGCACCTGATCCCATGAGGCTGATTTGGAGAGGTGGTTATAAACAGCTTGACATGGGAACCCAATTCTGGTCTAGTCTAAGTGTGGTAAATGCTCTTGCCTGGTGAGACATCTTTTTAGTTCCATTATCCAATGATCTGATATATTATCTCCCACTAAATGTTCAGTCAAAGGTAATGATATTCCCCAAAACAATAAAAAATCAATCTTACACATGGTACTTGTCCTGTGTAAGCTTAGCTCTGAGCATAGTGCCAGTCTGTTCAGAGGAGAAAACTATGGCCATGATGACTCCATGATGTTTATTTTTTTTTACATATATCTGCTAAATAAACACCTAAATAATGCAAACAAAGCCAGCTGTACAGGCACATTACTTAACTCCAGTACTCGGTGGGAGGCACACTGAGTTCAAGGCCAGCCTGGACCACATAAGAAGACATTGTCTACAAAGCAAGAGCAACAGAACAATAATAGATAGCGTACAGCAACTCATGTTAGCATATCCGGTAGGGGCACTGTCCATGTGAAGTTTCTCTCGGTGCTTAAATTGCCCAAAGCAGATCTATTGCTTGTTGTAGGTGGATATATCAAATATCTTTACATTTTACCTTATGGGTGAAGGCTACATTGTGAGAGAAAAAAGATGTATGTAGAGGTGGGACTAGTTTATTTACAAGGCATACAAAAAACTCAATAAGTGCAAATAAAACCTCGATAAAAAGACTTTGTAAAAGCTAATTGTAGTGAGTCTGTTTTGATTCTGCTCCTCATTTTGACCAACTCCTCCACAAATGAACTGTTTATATTCAGGTAATCTGTGAGAAGTGCCATATTAATTTAAGAACACAGAAATATTAATTTCAATTAAAGGGTTTATTTCCAGTCTGTGTTATGACTAAGAAAGAATAGGTGCTGGTACTTTTGACACACTTCCTATTTCCCGCTGACCAGCCTTTCAATTAACTAGCAGTTTACACATACTGGATTTAAACCTTTCATTTTAGTTCTTTTTCTCTTTTGTCATTAATTTTGTAATTATGCATCTTTTATATCTTCAAAAATATGGTCAATACTTACATCTGGGTTTATTGACAATATACTTTAGTAATTTTAGGATGGACATCAAGTTCTCCCTAGAGAATATATCCTTAGAGACATTTAGGGAATATTCCAGAAATTGAAAAAAGATGATTAATTTTCTAACAATAAGTATTCAACAACATTTTAAAACCATCAAGAGAAAAATATCAAGACATATTTCATGTGAATTTTTCTAATACATTTTCAGAAAGTTTTTTTCTAATAAAATACATGGCCTGACTATAGGTTATGATGAATAGAATTTCAATGACTAAAAATGCTTTGGTACATTGTAGCTTAAGTAGAACATAGAGAAATAACAAGAATAATAGAATGTATGGCCAGAAGAAAAGACCAGGAACATCTCCCTTTATTGTTCCTCTCTCTCTCTCTCTCTCTCTCTCTCTCTCTCTCTCTCTCTCTCTCTCTCTCTCTCTCTCTTGGCTTTTGCTCTTGTTTTCATTAAAGTAACATAACTTTAATATTTCAACTATCTTCCCAGTGAATTATTGGACCAAAAATGATGGTGACTCTGCTGTACTTGCCTCCTGGAAGGGCTTAAGCTAGCCTTTAGCCTTCATGGTTTATAGCTGATAAAGTAGGTGTCAACCTTTCATTGCAGAGATGTATTCACTGTACTAAGAACCATCTCTATTGTAAATTAATTCTTAAAACACCAGACCATAAATGTCATCGGTATCATTACCCACTTCACTCTGTGCCCAGAAGCAGAGACTGTCAGTTGCTGCAGGTACTGGCTCCTAAAAGGAAGGTATCCTAAACAAAGCACATTAAAGCATGACTCCATTCGAAAGGCAATTCCGTTCAAAAGCATCCTTGCTTTATGCTGCTTGGCAGAAGATTAATGGATGCTATTTCAGATATGCAATTGGCTTCAGGGTTTTCCTGTGCCCTTTCAGAATGCAGTACTCCTGAGTGTTCTTTAACAAATATGTTCTTACACATTCCTTTGTAGAAGCCTGCACTAAATTTATTCAGGGTTCATCTGCTTATGTGTCCCTTTGGAATATGTGGATTTAAAATACAACCATTTGTCATGCCTTTATTGAGTCATCAGTGGCATAGAACTTTCCAGGAGTCATGTGGAGGGACAAAAAAAAAAAAAATCAGGCAAAACAGGCTGCCCTTGGAACTTGGGTGTTTGTAGGAAAATGAATAAATCTGCTGGCTGAGTCAGGAAGAACTAGTATGCAAAATCCATCCGATGAAGTCTTCTTCTTGCCCATCTTCTATCTGTTTTGATGTTGACTACTTCTGAATATATTTAGTCGCTATGTGACATTTCCTAAGGATATTCTGGAGGTAATAGGAATTACCTGAAGCTAAGCTCCTTGACATAAGTGCTATGGACTAGCACATCATTCTAGAGTAATGGATTCCACAGTTCCTGTTTCTGCCATCTCTGTCTGGGGAAGAAGACCCTAAAAGTAGTTGTTTGCCTTTAGGTCTTTGTATTTGGTTATTTGGTTTCTCTTATATGTAGCACATACAGATTAACACAGCATAATGTTCACAAAACCCAAAGGTCGGTATATGACAAACTGGTGAGAAATCTCTGGGTACTAAAGAACATTTTCATCTCTTTAACCAGTTCCTGTGTTCTGAATCATAAGAAAGTACTACGTGTTCCACTCCTTTAGGAAGGCAGTAAGGAAATATTTAATAGATATATACTGTCACTCTAAACTGATAGTTGAAGACGTGTTTCCCTTCAGGTCTCATAGACATTTATAAACCTATAACCTAGACTTTAGGCCTAGTGCTTTATCTTAGGAACAATTATTTATTGAGTGTCTATTTTCAGAAAGTTACTATAATGGACCCTTACATGCATTATTTTACAGATGTTGATAGGATGGGTAGGATAAGTTTAGAAATTTTGGTCAATTTGAAAGAAATAATGACAGATCATGTTGTTTGACCATATTGCAATTGATTTAGATTTTAAATAAGTACTATAAATTTATATAATCATATTTTACAGAATTCTAAATGATAATTTTAAATAATTGGAGGGTAAAACAAAGCTTAAAAATTGATTTGAAAAAATATAGCCAAACATTTAATATGATGCTAAACTTGTAGGACACATGAAACTTCAAAATACTACACTAGAGATAAATTTAATTAGCTATTCATACAAATTAAGAAATTATAAAAAGAATAGAAAGGCTTCAAACCCTCAAAATTCAATTTATAATTTAGTGCAAATGATAAAATAGACATGCAGAATAGTTAGACATTTATTAATCACAATATAATGATAGATGTCACAAGAATTTAGAAATGAGTATGAGCTTCAGATGACACTGTAATTTAAAAATATGAGTTTACTGTTCAGAAAGTATCTCAGCAATGTAATGTATGACATAGATAACTTCCTAGAGCATGATTTCTCAAAACAGATGAAAGCAAATATTAAACATAAAAGCCTTGTTTTTTTTTAAACAAAACTAAATCTAAATTTGCAAATCTTCCAATGAAGAAGGCATCAATGCCCAATTAGCATTGAATGATGAATTCTATCAAAATTATAGGATAGAATATTCTTCCATTTATATACTAGCACAAAGTTTACCACCTTAATTTGTACTATATCATTGAGAGACAGTAGTATCAGAAAAGAAAAATGAATAGCGATTGCCTTAGTTAGGATTTTTATTGATGTGAAGAGACATTATGACCATGGCAACTCTTATAAGAAAAATATTTAATTGGAGTGGCTTGCTTATAACTTCAGAGGTTCAGTCCATTATTATCATGGTGGGGACATGACAGTGCAGATAGACATGGTGCTGGAAAAGTATCTGAGAGTCCTACATCTTGCAAGAAACAGGAAGCAGTCTCAGTGTGACACTGAAGGAAACTTGAGCAAAACAGAACTCAAAGCCCACCCCCCAACAGTGACACGCTTTCTCGAACAAGACCACACCTCCTAATAGTGCCACTCCTTCTGGGGACCATTTTCTTTCAAACCACTACAAAGATCATTCTCATTTACAAGTATTGAGACAAACTCTAAGCAAATATTGAAAAAGTAAATGTTAGATGAGGTTTCTTTTTCAAGTAAACAATGTTGCTATGCTTTGGAAATCTGTTAATGTAATTTGTGATTAAAGGAGAAAAACTTCAAATAATCATAATAGACTGAAAAGCATTTTACATGATCTACAGTCACTTATAATTAAAAAATAGAGAAGCAGAATAAAAAACACTTTTATTATCCTGATAATCATGTCTATAAAATCCTAAGAACATCTAACTTAGTATTCAAACAGTACTGGCATTTCATTCTATATTTACAACAGGAGCTAATTTGCTGTCCCTGCTTTTGTTAATATTGCTGAATATCAAATTCTCCCTGTAGAAGTAAAGTAAAAAACAAACAAACAAAAACGAAGCAAATAATAAATGACGCAGAAAATGCACAGAGGCATCGCAACTGTGTGAACCTGGTTGTAGACAAAAGAAAACCCACTCAGCACACAAGACCAGTCCATACAGAAGCACAGAAGTAGTGAAGGGTCAAGATTCATGCTGCATATAACTGACAAATGTTGCAGCCTTCATTTCTTAGATTAAGAAATTATCACTCCCTTCAGGCAGAGCCCAAAGTGGAGATCTGTGTGTCTTAAGCTATTTATTTTAAAAGGGTTCCCATAGAAACCTGGTTCCAGGTCAACAGATCTGAATAGGAGAGAAGACAAGTAGTCATTGCAGACTAAGCTCCTGTGTCAGATCCCACAAACAGCTCTGAAAAGCGAATTGCAGATCTGAGTTTGTCATCACTAAAGAAAAGGAGCTGACTTATATGTGATGTGAGCATAAAGTCAGTCACTGGGTAACAGCCTGCTAGAGAGCAATGACCTTCTAGGATCTTCTTGTTGTGTACTTCCAGATCACCTGGGTCTGGCTCAGGTCTGCTTCTAGAAAGGAAACACCTATCCCAGAAATGACTGCACAGCTCACATGGAAGGGTTTTGTGTAATGAACAGCAGAGTAGCAAGGTCCACTATTGTTTAAAATGCTTTTCTTGGAGCCAGCAAGGTGGTTCAGTAGGTGCAGGCACTTTTAGCACAAGCCTGATGTCCTTGAGTTTGGTCCCCAAACCCATGCAAAGGTGGGCAGAAGGAATGAATGATGATAAAGTTGTCACCCCCATTCTTTCACCTCTAGTCATGCGCTATGGCACACGTGTTCAAATATCTCTTCTCATTTCTGTTTCTCGCTCTCATTTGTCTCTGCCTCTTTGTTTCTCTCTGTGACACACACATATGCTCACTCACACATACAAGTTTAATAAAATTTAAAACTCTTTTCTTCCTTTTAAGCGTTTTTTTTTTTTTTTTTTTTGATGATTTAACACATGAGTACTGTCCTCTGCTCTTACAAATTTCCCCCACTCCCCACTTTCATGATGTTCTCCGAACTTTAGGTGTAGGAGCTGTGTTGTATATATTTCAACTGGTGATGTGCACCCTATGTTCAGTTGCTGTCTGAATTTTGATCCGGTTGTAAATTTTTGTCTCTGTCTAAAGTAAAACAACTGTCTTAAAGGGTGGGAGTTACACCAGTCTGTAGACAGAAAGTGAGTTATTTAAAATCTAATTGGTAATTATATTAGCTTAGAAAAATGGCAGCAGAAAGTTCCCCTTTAGAGTTAATGACCTCACCAGCTGCAGGTGGTTAGATAGGTTTATAGGATCAAATATGAATTCTCTCTTGTCAAGCAGGCCTTAAGCCTAAGTAGGTGGCTGGTAGCTATTTCAAAGGTATGTGTCAATTCTACATCCTGAGATATCTCTTCTTTCATTGCTATGGTTCATAGGCTTTATATTTCTGTTAGGAATCAATGGTCAGCAGGTGGTTTGATCAGATAAATGGAAATAATAGGAAAGTAGACAGGAGTACCTGGGAAAATTATTACCACGTGTACTTGCATGAGTCTCTCTGTGTTGTATTTGTATATGTGTGGATGCCACCAAGCCTGGCTCTTTAAGTGTATGTTAGAAATGATGTCCACATCATTTTTCCAGTTCCTGCTAGAAAGCTAAAACTATAAACCCCTGCCAATAACATAATTTTAAAAACATGAGACTGAAAACAGCAGCTAGGATGTTCAGGGTCTTATTGGTCTAGTTTGACTCATTTTTCTTTACAGACACAGGACGGAAATAACTGGCATGCTAGTTAGTCATATTTCATGAATATGATTTAATTCCATTTTAATTTGTAAGTTTCTTAATATCACTTGTGAATTTATTTGTATGTCTGTCAAATAAATTTGTGTACTTATAGTAAATACAAGTTTAACTACTCTTGTATTATTTTGACCTATATTATTACAAAAATCAATTTATAATTTTGGAAAGCTACAAAGAAAAACAGTGTTCTACTTAGTCTCCTCAGAGTTTTTTTTTTCCTTTTTATTATTATTATTATTATGAACAAAGAAGTCACACTTTCTAACCTTGTATATCCTTATTCAAGGTCCCTTCCCCCTCCCACCACATCAGGTCATTCTTTCTTCTCCACAAATCCTCATCCCTTCCCTGGGCAGGCTGAAGGCTGTCCCATGGTCCCACTGCCCCAATATTGCTTAGTTCAGCCTCCACTCCTGGCAGATCCAGTTTTCTCCCCGCTTCCTCAAGAGTGAGTCAGGTGTTCCTCTAACACATGAGTGGGATCCAGGGTGTTTCTGATCCCAAGCTGTTCAGTGGTTGTAGTTTGCAGCTTGGGCATGCTTTGCTTTTTTCTTGTTTGTTTGTTTATTTGTTTAGAATCCACTAATGAGTGAGTACATCCCCTGCTTATCATTCTGAGTTTGTGATACCTCACTCAGTAGGACATTCTCCAAATCCATCCATTTGCCTGCAAATTTTAGGATATCATTTTTTCTTACTGCTGAGTAGTACTCCATTGTGTAGATGTACTGCAGTTTGTTAATCCATTCTTCAGTTGAGAGACATCTAGGTTGTTTCCAGGTTCTTGCTATTACAAATAATGCTGCTATGAACATAGTTGAGTTAATGCCTTTGGAATGTGACTGTGCATCTTTAGGGTATACACACAGAAGTGGTATTGCTGGGTCCTTGGGGAGATTGATTCTCAATTTTCTGAGAAACCGCCATACTGTGTTCCAATGTGGCTAAACAAGCTTACACTCCCACCAACAATCGAGGAGTGTTCCCCTTGCTCTGTATCCTCTCCAGCATAGGCTGTCCTCTGTGTCTTTTATCTTAGCCAATCTAACAGGTGTCAGATGGTATATCAAAGTTGTTTTGATTTGCATTTCTCTGATGGCTAAAGATGATGAGCACTTTTTTAGGTGCCTTTTAGCCATTCGTAAGTTTTAAATAAAGGACTTATTAGGTTTACTGCAGAGGACATAGAAAGGTAATCAGATGGGTGTATTTCTGAAGTCCATACCAACTACATGCTTAGATGATCTTGCCAGTTTACTCCCAGAAACTGTTTAGATATGAATATTTCTTTGCTATTGTCAGCATCAGGTGAAAGCAATTCTAGAAATCCAGGTATAAAAATGAAATACCAGTAAGAGTTTAAATTAACTCTAAAAGATGTGTGAAATGCTACACACTGTAATAAATAAAAATCTGACTAAAAAGCTGAGGGCTTTTTTAAAAAAAATTAAAATGGTTAACTATAATATTAGCAATGAAAGTTGGTCTTTCCAATCGTATTTTGCCTGGAAGTAGCAGAAAACTCAATGTTCAATAGGATGGCACACTAATTAAAACATAGCTTCTGGAGAAAAACTGTGGAGATTTTAAGTCTTTGCTAAAGATGATTGCCTTCCATAGTTAACTGAGTTTAGAATCCTGTAAAAGATACAACTCTGGGATGTCTGTGAAAGAACTTCCAAAGAGGTTTAGCACAGGAGAAAGGACCTGTCTTGAATGCAGACAGCAGCATTTCAAGGGGCAAGGTTCTGGATGGACTACAAAGAATGGTGTTTTTGTTTTGTTTTTAAATGAGAAACCAAGTTGAGCAGAATGAAGACACAATACAGCTAGCTGCATCATGTCCCTCCTATGCCTTCTTCATTATGATAGGTGTCATCTCCGCAAACCATAAACAAACAAACAGAAAATCCTCTGATTTCCTTAAGGTGCCCTTTTCAAGTATTTTGGTCCCCAAATATGAACAAGTAATTAATGAACCTATTAATCTTTAGATAGTTGTTTAATTTCTCAGTATACTCACCAAAAATGGGAAGGGGAAAAGCAGAGTTATACTATGGGATTATGCTCTTGTACACTGTAAATATTTGTCTTTCTTTTGGTTTAATAAAATTCTGATTGGCCAGAGGGCAGATAAGAAATATGTGCAGGGATACCAGACAAAAAAAACCAAACCAAAACCAAAACAAACAAACAAACAAAAAAAACCCTCTGGGAGGAGGAAGAACAGCGCAGAAATGCCAGGCAGATACAGAGGAAAAAAGACCAAAAAAAAAAAAAAAAAATGCTCTGAGGAAAGGTACTTAGCCACTTTGCCCATCATGGATTAGTTTAAGAGTAAGAGTTAGCAAGTAATATGCCTAAGCCATAGGCTGAACAACTGTAATTAATATAAGATTTTGTGTGGTTATTTGAGACTGCTGGTCTCAATATTGGGGCTAGGCAGGACCAGAAACTTCTTACTCCAGAGTTAATATATGTAAAACAAGTGAACTGTGCTTGTATATATGAGACTACTGGAGTACTGTAATGTATAATTAAATAGTTTTAAATATGCTTTGAATTTTAGAAGGAAGACATAAGAATATTTTTACTGACATACATTTTTGTTAGACAGAAAAAATATCAAGAAACACACAAATTAAACACAGAAAAATTATTGGAGTAGAGATTGTTTTTCTCCATAAAAACCCAAGATTTGTTTGTAGCAGAGGATAAGCTATGTTTTACCCTGTTAAATTTTATTAAAATGTAACATCTTCAGATTTTTCTTGCAATTGAATGATTTAAAAATTGTGCTGGAGAACCCTATAAAGACTGATACCAACCCTGTGCCCTAATTTATAGTCATCTTGAAAATTTCCATTGGTTTGAGCTGTTCTGGTTTCCTCTTTGTCTTATTCTAATGTTGAAGTATGTTGCTGTCCTGTACTTTCAGGCCTAGCCCTGAGATTCAAACCCTCTTAGCCCCACAGCTGCTTAGCACAAAACAATCACACAAAGGCTTTTATTTAATTTCATGCTGATCTGCCTAGGGCCCAGGCATGTAGCTTGCTAAATCTTTAGCCTTAAACTAACCCATAATTCTTATTCTTTTCTCATGTGACTTTGTACCTTTTGGTACCTTTTCTTAGAGAAGCATTTCAAAATTTTTCCTTGTCATCTGATCATGATGTCTCTGTGGTGTGTCTCTGGCATCTCTGCTCTGTTCTTCCTGTTCCCAGAGTTTTCTTAGTCTGATAGCCCCGCCCATCCTCCCTGTCTGCCTTCAGCCAATCAGCATTTTTATTAAACCAGTAAACAAGACAATTATTTACAATGCAACAACATAATCCCACTACATGCTAATTTCCTTTTGATATTTCTCTTCTCCTTTGGAAAAAGCCCAGTTTAATATTAGTATTTTATTTAATTCTTAAATCTTTCCTCTTTCTACTGATCCAGGTAGAAGATCTAGGAGGATTTGCTGGATTGGAATACTAAGTACTTTTGTCTTTACGGGCTCATAGTTTATCCCTCTAGATTTTATGTTACTTACATAAATAGAGTTGGAAGAATGCTTGCTAAGAGCTGAAATATTCAAAGAGCTTTGCATATCTCTATTTCTCTAAGTCAAATAATCACATGCAAGCGATATTCTTCTGACCAGAACACAAGCCGATCAGCTGACCCTGTGGAATTGTTCTTGTTAGCAACCTTTGATTGTCAGATATCCTTCCCTTTCCTGGAGTACAAATCCTTTAACACCTAGGTCATCTTGTATACCTGATATCAACTGTTCATCAAGAGATTCTTGAGTATAAATCTATGGAGTTGTTATTGTCTTGCTTTCTGTGTCTCAAATAGATAATTTTTTTCCACATTTTCCACAATCTTTAGGTTGACTAATCATTCTGTGCTTCCAGAAGTTTTCACAGGATTCTTATTTTGGCTTTGTACAAATCCTACTTGAACTACAACTGAGGGTTCAAGAACAGTAATTTCTTCCCTTTATGAAAGAGTCATTTTGTCTCTTTCAAGATCTTTGTTCCGTTTTTCTATTAGAAGTCATAGAACTGAAGATATTTTGAATGAACAGATATAATTCCTGTATTTCTTACATCTCTTTAAAAGAATCTAAAGGTAACACCTCTGCTTTTTACCACATCCAGATACTGTGTCCACAAAGTATAAAATAGTTTTTATTTCATATCTCTCTAAAATATCTTCTATGATTTTAAAATTAAATAACTCTTGTCTTCATCAAATTCAATTATTTGTTCTTCTATTTGTTTTTGTTCTTAATTTTTTAATGTCTGAATATACAGCCTAAACCTGTGTTAAAGTATTTCTTGGTTGTTTTGGTAATTGTGAGTCTAAGAAAAATACTTTTCCAGCCACAGAACACTTTTTTTCTTGATCATTAAAGTTTTCTCCAAGTTTTGCAAATAAAATAATTTTTTATGTTTTTACCTCTAGATAAAAAGACTATCTTCTTTATATTATACATGTAAACAAACACACACACATATACATACATGAACACACACACATTTATACACACAGATACTCATATATACTTGTGCATACACACAGTACATAAATACACACTGCAACTAACAAATACAGCATTCTGAGTGACAGTTTAGATTGAGCTTATAATTTAAACCAGAACTTGTATAATAAACAAACTCATGACAACTTTTGCAATCATACAGTAGTAGTAGGGGAAGAATTCATGCAGCAAAATAGAGAAAGCATTTGGATCAGAGACATCAACTCTTATTTTGTCAAGAATAAATTTCTTCAAGATATCAGAAAGAAGGGTCGAATTTTAGACAGACCATCTATCTAGTACCTACTGCTTGGGAATAGTGCTAACATGTTAAAGTGAAAATGTTTTGGTGAAATCCATATAGAACTTAACACTGTGTGTAGTTCAAAGACTCAGTATGAGTCTGCAGAGATGTCTCTGACATTAAAGGCTAGCTTCACAACCAAAACACATCATCCGAAGACTCAATCTGTGAAGGCTGACTGAAAATTATAAGCTAATATTTTCCTGTCTAACTATGTTCCACAAAAAATTCATTGTTCCATTCTCTTTAGATGTCAAGTTCTAATATAGTTTGTTATCAAACTCAAGAGTTAAAGTAACTTTTATCTGCCAAGTCCTTTATGGGACATTTTTGTTGAGACAGAATTAATTTCCTGAGAATGAAGTTACCCTAAAAGTAATAACATACCAAGTTGCACTCAACAAAATTTTACCTAAAGCTACCCATGTAAATGATGCCAGGTAAAAAACAAAATAGGCAAATGTATACCCCAAAAGTATGTCACAAAGTACAGTGTTAACTGCAATAAAATTTTTACAAAAATGAGCACTGTGGATGCTGAGCTGATCCACCTTGGGACCTCCTGCCCTTTCTGGGGAGGGGATGGGGGAATAGGGAGGAGGGAGGCTGAAGGCTGACTGGGAGGGGGAGCGAGTTGGAACAAGGGGATACATGGATAAAAAAGACTTTATTCTATAAAAATAAAAAAAGAAACTATCTAAAGGGACTCTGGCTGGCTCAACTGTGGTGAGCATGGCTCTGGCAGGCCTGACCTTTCTCCCCCACTCCTGGTATCTTGCTTAAAGCAAACAAACAAACAAATAAACCCCATTAGATTATATTCTTACTGCTAGCCACCAACATGTATTCCTTTATTTGGCCACTTCTCCCCCCAGAGGCTGACTATCAAGATCCAGCTATCAAAGAATTAAATTCCAGGAATTACAATTACCCAATGTCTCATCTAACTAACATGCTCAATTAAAATTAAAGACCTCATTCTAATATGGGTTTCACCCTTTATCTTCATAAACTTCCATTTTCCTATAGGCCAAGCTGTCTTCTCTCTCCAGGGACAGTCCTTTCTCCCTCTGGAACAAATATCCCTACCCCCTTTCCTGTGTTTCCTTTCTCTTCTCCTGTATCTATCTCCTGTCTTTACCTCTATCCCTGCCCTCTGTCCCTCTGGTGCAAATAGATCTCTTTTTTGCTGAGATCTTTGTTTTAAGGATCCTGAGCTTACACTTTTCCTTTTACTATCCCCAGATGTGTATGAACAGAGAATAATGTATTTTCTGAAGAGAAGCAAATTCCCAAAGGAACTTAGTAGTCACCGAGCCATGAACATTTGTAGTAGGAGTATGCTGGTAATGTAAATATTTGTCCCGCCTATGGGTTTAATAAAAAGCTGATTGGCCAAAAGGAAACAGGAAATGTGGGCGGGGCTACTAGGCTAAGAAAACTCAGGAACATCCCAGAGCACACACTGACTGCCAGACACAGATGCCAGAGAGCAGCCAGAGAGAGTCACCACAGACAAAATGAGGAGACAGCATCAGACACAGAGGAAAGAAGCTGAAAGGCTGCTATGAGAAAAGGTACCAAGCTGTGCGGCTGAATACGAGTTAGTTCAGATGAAGGAGTTAGCAAATTATATGCCTGAGGTCAATCAGTGTAAAAATAAATAAGCCTGTGTGTGATTATTTGATGGTAAACTGGGCCAAGAGTGAGACTAAACCTCTGGTCCAGGCCCGGAAAGTCTGGGCCAGAATCATTTACAACAAACATTCCGTTTCTACTGCTTTATGAAGCCACACTTGGAATTTCATTCTAGGGCACTCAGACAATTCTACTAGATTTCAATGAAGGTAGTTTTACTTCACAACCTTGAAGAAGGGGAAATCTATGGAGGTTGCCATAATAAAAGTAGTGTTACTGGCAGCTAGCAGACAAGTTGTAGAAATGTTGCTAAATGTCCATCAATGTGTAGGGCATCTATGGGAACAAACAATTACAGGGATTAATATGTCAGTAGCACCAAGGCTAGCATGGCCCACCGAATGAATTAAGCATGATTCACGTCAGCTCAGACACTGACGTTACAAGCACAGGGCTGCTTGGCTCTTCACCAGGTCCAATGCATATGTTATTGCTGTTAGCTTGGTGTTTTTTGTAGAACTCCTAACACTGGGTATATCTCTTACTTTTTTGCCAACTCTTGGGTTTCTTTTCCTCCTTTTGTTTGCCTTATGCAGCCTCAATGTGAGGGCTTTTGCTTTGTCTTACTGTTTCTTTCTTTTTCCTATTTGCTTGTTATTGCTTGAATGCCTGCTCTTTTCTGAAGAGGAAACAGAGGCGGGGATTTAGGGTACAGAGGGATTTTAGAGGAGCAGGAAGGAACTGTGGTCAGGATGTATTGTAGGAGAGGATAAACTATTTCCAATTAAAAATAAATAAAAAATAACTACAGTCACAAAAAGGTAAGTGTGAGGAATAGTATTTCCTCTAACTTTGGATTTATCATACCACACAGTATACTAATAATGTGGTATAGGTTTTTAGAGTACAGGTAGAAAAAGGAAAGATGATATAGGGCAGAGTGAGAAATGCCTCTTCAGAAGATTGTGTATACATGAGCTCAGTGGAATCATTAAGAACAATTGTCCATCGTCATCATTTTAGATGAATTAATCAAATGTTTGTCTTTATATTTACATGTTACAGTTCTTATGTAATTAGCATTTCTTTAGAGGTACATTTTATGAAGGAATTTTTTTATTTAAGACTTCTACCTAAGTCAAAGTAGAGAAAATGTATGTTATGAAATTATTCAGAGTATTTGAAACACAAAAGAGAGTGTATGTTCCAGTTGAGAATTTTGCAAAATGTACTATTGTGTTGGTCTGAAAAAAATGGCCCCCAAAGAGAGTGGCACCATTAGGAAGTGTGGCTTTGTTAAAGTGAGTGTGGTCTTGTTGGTGGAAGTGTGTCACTGTGGAGGTTGGCTTTGAGGTCTTATCCATACCTCCTGTTTTAGGCTACTTCCTGTTGACTATGAGTCAAAATGTAAGAACTCTCAGCTCCTTCTCCTGCACCATGTCTGCCTGCATACTGCCTTGCTTCCTGCCATGATAATAATGGATTAAACTTCTGAACTGTAAGAAAACCACCACAATTAAATATTTTCTTTTATAGGAGCTGCCATTGTCATGGTGTCTCTTCATAGCAACAGAAACCCTAAGACAACTATCAAATTCGGATCATCCTATTGAGACTACAAAATAACATATTACAGCTACTATTATCTATCTTTTATGAGATCACGGAATTAATTTTTCTGCCCTGCCAAATATAAAAGAACACACAACTCTTCATATTCTTAGCCATGGGTATCTGGCTGCTTGTTTTCACCCTTTTGTGTAGCATAATGGGGAAAAAGAGTCACTTAACTCTTACCGTATTATTAACTCCAAGTCACATCTAAAGTGGGAACCCTGCAAGGAGGCTGAAGTTAACAGCACATCAAAGAAAGAACACAGTCTAAAAATATTTTGTTTGAAATCTCATTCACAACATGCCAAGTATTATATTACTTGACATCCTCTCCTGACTGTCTTTTGAAAATTATAATTAGAATAACTTCCCACTCATCTTCAGTGGAGAAAAGGGTAGAGAATCTCATGACCGAGCTGGCAAATTTGTAGAAATTGAGAACCATCCAAGTCAATGAATTCTAGAATCATGAAGTTCTAAAATGAAAGAGAAATTATGATCATTCAGACTGCCCTCATTTTTAGAAACAGAAAATGATGCCCTATAAGTGGAAATATTCCATAGTAAGGCTCACACAGCATAATAGACTATCCTCTTTTCTACTCAACTACCTTGTTACATCTCTTGCACCATCTTTTCGTGAACTCTATTCATCCATTATAGACTCTGGCAATTCAAAAATGAGTTAAAAGTAAAACTCTTGTGGAGGACAACATCTAAATATAAGGAAAGGTTTTCAAAATGCTAATTTGCAGAACATGAATGAATAAAAAAAACATAAATCCAATTCTTTATAGAAACTAGATGTAATAGATAGACAAAGAGGCTGTGATTGAAATGCATAATTGAGAACTGGACAATTATGAAAACTTATATCATGTAGATTGTTAGCCCTGGACCTAACTAGCAATGATTCAGGTCCAGTTGTTCCAAGATAAACTCAGAATATCAGGGCTTCTGTAAACTGGTTCCTCCTATTTAGGCCCTTTAATTTCGTGCATATGCTATATTAAAGAGGAGAATAAGAAGAAGGAAGACAGAGACTAGGCTGTGGGGCAGAACATCTTGAAGGTTTGCATGTGCCCTTCTCTCAGTACCCCATCTCCTTAGCTTACCCACATTGATGTTTGATTGATGTTGTTTGAATATGAATTAATGAGGTATTTGTTTTTCATATCATCTCATTGTCCCAGCAATTGGCCAATTCTCTGATTCTCTCAGACTGAGACATGCACATCACTGTAGCTTCTGGTCTACCCCTCTGATGGGCAGTGAATCACTTTTTGTGACAGCCTTGTTCTGAAACTACACAACAGATGGCAGTTGGTCAGACATCATAAGGAACAGAGAGAGATCAGGCATGAATTATGATTGTCAAGAAATCCACCAATGATATTCTGTATTAAATAGCATGGAATATACCAGGGCCCAGAATGCTGTAATAATAAAGTATATTATTTTCTTCAAAGAGTAGGGAAAGATTTTTGATATTTTTGATAGATTGTAAGCACATGCTTTCCTTCTCTTCTCAGAGAGAGGATGGTTTAAGTCCAATGTACACAAGGAACTGACTGATTTTTCTGGCCCTCTTACTAAGCACAATGTACTACTCAAGTCAGAAATGTATGTGGGCATGGTACTGTAAAGAAAAGCAAAGTTCTATCTTTTAAGGTACTTAAAATACTACCAGCTCGGGAGTTGATGTTATTTTAACAATATAGTGATATAGCAAAAGGAAAACTATCTACTTCTCTGGAAATCACAGTATTTTATTGATAATTGCCATATCAATAAGAATCAGGCAACCATTGGAGGAAACATTTATTAAATATTCAATGAATACAGGTACTTACTACTATCTGTCTACCAGCTGGGATTTACTAGATGGATAAAGAAGTTCTACACATATATCATGCTGTTTTAGCCATGGAGCCTGGAAATGTGATTTTTTAAATTTTTTTTCTAAAACATGGTTTTATTATGTTCTTACTTGATTTTATTTGGGATTTTAGTTTATTGGATTTTTTCTTTTAGAAAACAAGGCTGGATTAAGAGCATTGACTAGTCAGTCTCATTAAAATTCTTTTACTTCTGGCATAACCTTGAACTTCAGTTTCCTCACCTGACAAATGTAAGAGCAGTATTTCATTTGCTCTTAGCCTACTATACATACTTGTATAAGCATTTGAATGCCTTAGTGAATAAATGCATGACTGAACCAAAATATAGAAAAATAGATTGTGGATGGATGGATGTGTGGGTATGTGAGTGAACAAATTATAAGATATAATTTAGAATGGAGAACATAGAGAGTGACTCAGTTAATCTGTAGGTGTTAAGAGCATCTTTCTAGGACATATATAAATATTGATTCAATCTGTTAACATCTTTTAATTCATGTAGGAAAGATTTACTGCATGTCCTAACAGTGTCACATACTTTCTAACAAATAGCCCTTCTGTCCAAAGATAAGACTTCTTATTCTCAGAGCTTATAGATGAGGACAAAAAATTAAAAGTTTTACAAACCACCTATATGATGTTTAAATACAAACATGCATACATACATTCATGGTAATGACTAGTGTTGTGGCTAAAATAAAATGGTATTATATGAAAGGGCATGAGGAAGAACAAAAATGTACTGAAATTTCCTAGAAACTGGCTAAACCAAAAGTCTATAATTTTATTCACAAATTCTGGTAAGGCCCTAAGCTTCTTGCCTACTTGCAGTCTTAGAAAAATCCCATCACTCTCGTTCGATAAAATCCTTAATATTTGATGCTGTTTCTTCTTCCTGTTTTGGAATTTTCTTTCATACTTAACAAATCCTCTTTCTTATAATTTTAGCCTGAATCTTTTAGCAAGCACTTGTACCTTCTTCTTATTTTTTTTTAGCCAAGTGATGTCATAATTATTCAAAGAAATAAAAAAGGAATGTGCTTTGATGGGGCTTAATTTAAAAACATGGATTGTCGATGACTTATTAGTTAATTTCCTCATGGCTATGGCAAAATTCTTGACAAGGACAGCTTGAGGAAGGGAGAGTGTCTTCTGTCTTATCATTTTAGGGTATCCAGTCTGTCATGGCAGGAAAATCATGGAGAAAGAGGAGGAGACAGCTGGCCATGCTATGTTCACAGTCAAGAATCACAGGGAGATTAATGTTGATATTTCACTCATTTTCTCCTTTTTATTTAACCCAGGACTTTCACCATGAAATACTGCCACCAACATTTAGAGTTGGCTGCCAACCTAAATTAATCTAATCTGTAAACTCCCTCACAAGTGTGTCCAGAGATTTGTCTCCATGGTGATTCTAAATCCAATCAAGTGAATGCCAGTGATTAGCAAGCAGAGAGGCAAAATGGTCTTTCTGTGAGATGGGAAAGGCATCAGGGAACAACTGTATTTCACTCTACTTTATGTACATGTGATAAATTTTGCCCAGACTGAGATGAATTTAGGCTTTCACATTTTTCTTGTAGACCTGTTCAACTAATAACCTAAAGGTCAGAATAGTCCTCAACCCAGAGTAAACATTTAGTCCTAAGTTTCTAGTGGGAATGCTGAAGTGCTGACAAAATAGTGAAGTTCTTCTTTTAATATAAGCAGGTTCAGTTCAAGCATTGTGTGGCTTGTACCACAGATGTGTAGCTATGTTGTATAAAGATTCCAAATTAATTGTAACTATGATGCTTAATAAACTGAATTCCACTTACATTTATTTCTTAGTAAACTATATATTTCAAATTCTAATGCATTAAGTTTTAGTTAGACTAATAATGAGTCATATTTGTTGTCCAAAATAATCACTAAACATGAGTAATAATGTCCATTATCCTAATCTCTGCATTACTAAAGTTAAAACTCTCCCAGCTTCATGGTAAGTTTAAGATGCCTGAATATTCAAAACTACTCAAAATGATTTAGTGCTTCTGACTTGCTTTCTGTTTTTTCATAAAACATAATAATAGCATTAAGGAAGTTGTGTTCTCCCAGAAGAACTCAATGGTAAGTTTTTCCTATGTGTTAATTCATTCAATATAGATAATCAAATACCCATGATGTGCTTATGTTAGCTTCTTTTCCTGCCACTGTGATCAAATTCTCTCTTCAAAAGCAGCTTTGTGGGTTAATTTTAGCTCACAGTTCATTCACAGTCCATCAGGATGGTAAGCCAAGGCAGCAAAAGCTTGGAGCACCTGCTTAAAACAACATCCATGGTCAAAATAAAACAGCAAATGCATGCTAGTACTAAGCACACTCTCTCCATTCTATACAGCCCAGAGTTACTGGCCTAAGGGATAGTCACACCCACAATTAAGAGGTAGCTTTCAAATCTACTAGAAGTCCCAACTATACCACTCTTGGGCATATACCCAATATAAGCATGGGAACTTCCCTCATAGGATATGACGACCTAAAAATGCCTCAGATGTGCAAATAAGTCTAGAAAAGTGATAGAAGTTATAAACTACATTTGTAAAAACATTATGAGATGAATAATGAAAAGATTTGAGTAACTTAGAGTTTACCCAATCAGAATGAGTTTAGGACCAAAAACCACTCAAACAGGCCATTCCAGTGAGCCCCGTTTTCCAATGAGACTACAAGTACTGTCGACCATTTGGTAAGCTAGTGACTCCCCTTACCTCACGAGTGTACAGAGCTGATGCAAATTGCCACATGTAGAGTAATGGGCAACTCTGAGCCTTGACGTGATGTAAGTGGTAGCTGAACAGTACAGCAGGGACTGTTCGCTACTGTGATCCCTCCCTGCATCCCACTTCATGTATTGAGGAAATGAAGAAAAAGCACTGTACACTCAGGTGTACTCAACTCTTAGGCCTTGCCAACTCATCAGTGCCCAGACAAGTTTTTAGTTTCATTATAAATTTCTGTAAACTATAGCAATGTATGCTTCAGAGAATCCCTGTGAAGCCAGATGGGCAACTGCCTCTATGCCCCTTTCCTGTATTTTACTGTAGTTTCTTCCTCTTAATTATTTCCTTTAATCTCACAGCTTTAAATATATCTTCAAAAGAGGATAACATGGGAGAATGTTAAGTGCATTTTATCTGCATTTAAAATTTTCATAATGAACCCCATCTTTTACAAGTAATAGACACTAATAAAAACCTGGAAAATATTTTCACACACATACATATACATTCTTCAATTAATACCTTTGGCTTTAAAATTCTTGCTTCAAGCAATAAACTACTACGTGCAACATGGAACACAGCCATTTTACTCAGATATTTAAAAGGCATCTCAAACTACATGTAGGAAAAATTAAATTATCTAACTTCCCTCCCAAGCCTGTTCCTTTTTTGTCCTTTTCTCTTACCAATAGTATTTAATGATGTTAGTTGTTTATAACCCAGCCTTTAAATCATCATTTTCACTGACTTTATTTCATATGATTATGATTTATTAAAGCATTCTGCTATCTGCATCTTTTGACGATATACAAGATCCAGTCACTACTACTTGTGGTGTTCTAGGTACTTTTATTGCAATACTATTACTGTTTTTCTCTGCCTATGGTATGTCTTTCAGACAATGTTTAGTGTGCTAATTGAAATCATTACTAATGTGAAACATACATTCAGCAGCACTGTGCCTCTTACCCAATACATCAATGCTTTCTCCTCTAAATCAACACAAAAAGTGCATTGCTTCAAGCAATATATAAAAGCCAAGATAATATTCTTCAATTAAATTCTCTAGTTTTACCTATTGTCTTTTCTAATTCACTCCATGGTATCTTTTTTGGTCTCCCTACTGCTTCTGGCTTGACTTTATCTTTTCTGAAATTACAAACACTTTCTTTCCATTTCTTATCTTTTGAAGATTTACTTATTTATCTTATGTAAATGAGTTTTACCTGGATGTACATCTGTGTGCCATTTGTGTGCCTGGTGCCCTTAGAAGCTGGAAGAGTATGTGGGATCTTTGGGACCTGTAGTTATAGATGGCTGGAAGCTGCCCTGTGGTTGTTGGAAATCAAGCCTGGGCCTTCTGCAAAGGCAGCTCGTGCCCTTAACCATGTAGCCATCTCTCCAGCTTTTCCTCTTGTTTCTTAACAAAAATATTATTTTCTTAGAGCACAGAGGTGTTTCTTGAACATCTCTAGCTCCTACACAGCTTTTGCAACTCTTGTTTTTTTCCCCCCCCTTCTCTCACTAGTAACATCTAACATCATTTAAATTTTAGTTTGCATCTTGTTTGTTTTGCCAATAGAATATAAATCCCAAAGGGGCTGGGGTAGTGCTGCACACTTTTAATCCTAGCACAGAATAGGCAAGTAGGTTTCTTTGAGTTCAAAGCCAGCTAAGACTACATAGAGAAACCTTCTCTCCATAAGCAAATACACGTTAAGGGGGATGGATTTTTGTCTATTTTGTTTGCATGGTTTATCCTCATGATTATAAAATGTGAATTTTATGTTTGTGCTTGCAACTTGGGTCCTATTCTAAAATATCTTATTATGCAGTGGCAAATATTTCAAAGTCAGAAAGGAATGTTCAGAATCTGAAGCACTTCTCATCATAATTTAAAATAAGAATTGAAAATAAGTGGGACAATCCATACCAAAAAACAAAGGAATACATGAAGCAATGTAACGGGATTCAAGAGTGTGAGCTATGTAGGCAGGAAGGTTGTTAATATCAAATAAATATGACATTGAGAAAGTCATACTTGAACAAGGCTTTGAATTACCTTCCTGCAGTAGCTAACAGTTTTCCCCTGGAAGAGTGACCTAAGCAAAGAGAGGGGCTAGCTCAAGGTCGATATGCTGAAGAAAGTGCTCTAGAGAAGAGCAGAAACAGAGAAGGAAAAACCTTGAGTGCTGTAAGAGGCCAGGGATTTGCTCTAGTACAATCTGTCTCATGTCCGTAAAGGAAACTGTTTCTTTTTAGAATAGGTAGTGTGGCAGGGAATACAATCAGAGTCCAGCAGGAAGTTTGGAGTCATCCAGGTTAGAGATAGTGGCTGGGGTAGGATAATGACAAAAGGGGTCTGGAAGGCACTGGATGGCTGAGTTGTTAGAACTTCCACACACATGTATGTGAGACATGGAAGAGAAAAGAATAGAATTAAGATACTCCCACTGAATGTGTCTTATATACATACAGAATAACTTTTTTAAATTTATTTTTATTTTATTATTATGAAAGAAGTCACATTTTCTATTCTTGTATATCCTTATTCAAGGTCCCTTCCCCCTCCCATCACATCAGGTCATTCTCTCTTCTCCACAACTCCCCATCCTCTCTCTGGGCATGCAGCAGACAGTCCCAAGGTCCCGTTGTACCAATATTGCTTAGTTCAGTCTCCACTCCTGGCAGATCCAGTTTTCTCCCCCCAACCTCAAGACTGAGTCAGTTGTTCCTCTAGGGGGAGTGGGATCCAAGGAGTCAGTCCAAGGTGTTTCAGAATAACTTTCAAACCAAACAAAGGCAGTTGGGAATTCTTTGTGTAGGACAGAAATTTAGTTGAGATGTCCTAGGATTTGAATGTCTGAGTTAATAGCTACAGCCATGCATTGATGCCATAGTTGAGAAAGTGCTTTAAATCACAGTGAACAAGATACTTTTCTATCTAATCAACATGGTGCTAAATGCAAACTAAGAAACTCATTTGTAGAAACAATTCAATGAATTACACAAGGCTACATGATATGACAATAGTTGATGTGAACAGACGCTCTTTTAAATTAGGATCTGGATAAGTCATTCTATGTTCAGAATCCTCCTAGCCTACTTAAGGGAAAAACTTAAAAGACAAGTGCCTTTAAAACTTTCCCTTGTGGAGTTAGAAACCTTTCCCTTATGAACAAAATATCATTTTAAAAAATGGATCAAAACTCAAATGGATGTCTAAAAACTCTGAGAGTACTAAAAGAAACCACTGGCTGGCCATGATATCTTCCATGACTGTTGAAACAGCATCTGGTGAGAGAGGTGAGGAGAAGCCAGCAGGTACAGATTCTGTGCCTAATGAAGACAAGGGATGCAACAGCAGGAGTGAGCAAAAGCTAAAGGATTAGAAGATTCCAACAGCCAGATGGCAAAGACCTGCTTTATGGCTGAGTTCTTCCTAAGAGTGCAACTGATGTTTGAGGAAGTACTATTAAGTAAGACCTGGATAAACTCATAGCGTTCAGTAATTGATGCCTATAAATTGAAGGCACATGATGAGGTAGGTATGCATACCTAAGAATACGTTGCTTTAATTTGCCTTCACATAGCATTTTGATCAATTTTGTTGATTTTCATGATTGACCAGTTGAAGTTTAACTTAAAATTGACCAAGGATAAACTGAGGCTGGCATTTCTGCACTAAACCATATACTGATTTTTTTTCTTTAACTCCAGCAAGCTTTGTGATAGCAAAAGATGGAGGTTTGTCTCCATGAAGCACAACAATAGCTTACAGTTTTTATTGTCTTTTGATGCATGAAGCAATGCCAGGGAATAGGCAGAATATATACAGACATTTTCCCTTCAATAAATAAATACCCACCTTGAGAGAGAAAAGGAGAAGATTCCCTTAGCAATACAGTATTGATAAATCCTTCCAAAATATTGAGACACATGGGGCATTTGTTTTGAAATATATCTCCAGAATTCCTTATTTTTAATTTAGTTTTATTTTATTAAAAATAGATTTTTCATGTAATATATTCTAATTATGGTTTCTCCTCCCCTGACTCCTCTGAGTCCCTCCCCTTTGATCTAGATCCCTTCACTTTCTCCCCTTCCTTAGGAAACAGACTTATAAAGGAAATAATATAGCATATTATAATAAGATAAAAGAAAACAAAACTATTTGAATAGGACAAAACAAAGAAAAGGGGGAAAGAAAAAGCCCAAGAAACACTTAGAGATGATGAGACATATTTGTACCCACAGCAGTCGCATATGGAGATGTAGAGACATGTTTGCACCACAGGAGTCTCATAAAAACAAGACATCATTATATATATGTAAAGGACTTGTGATGTAAGACGACAACAACATAAACAGGCCCTGACCTAGCATTACGAGACAAAGATCCTCCAAGTTTCTTTTCTGTTGGACATCTATTGCTGGGCATGGGCCCTATCATTTTCAGTGAGATTGCCTCATAGAAAACTAATTTTTGCATTTGTAAATGGCTATCAATTGGAGATAGCTTCTGGGTTATAGATGGGGCATGTGTCCACTTATCCTGAACCTCACCTGGTGCAGACCTATGCAGGCCTTGTGCATGCTGCCACAGTTTCTGTGAATCCATAAGTGTGTCAGTACAGCCATGTTTAGAGGCCTTGGAGGCCTCCATTCCCTTATTCTCTTTCTGCCTTCTTTTCTACCTGGTACCTTGAACCCTGAGGAATTTGATGGAGACATCCTGTTTAGGGCTGAGTGTTCCAAGGTCTCTTGCTTTCTGCATAATGCCTGGCTATGGGTCTTTGAATTGTTCCCATCTGCTACAGGAAGAAACTTCTCTAATGATGGCTGAATAAGGCAGAATGTCATTAGGAGTCATTTTATCACCATGTTTTTGTTTTTGTTTTAGTAGAACAGAAATTTTTTTATTTATCCTAGGTCCTTGGGCTATCTAGTCTCAGATTTGTGGGCAGCCAAGCAATGTTTAATATGGGTTACATTTCATTGAGGAGCCTTAAATCAAGTCAGATATTGGTTGGTTATTCCCACAAGCTTTATGCCACTATCACTTTAGCTTATCTTGCAGATGGGGCACTCTTGTAGATCAAAGGGATTTTAGCTAAGCTGGTGTTTACATTTCTTCTTTGGTAGCATGCAGAGTACCTTCCAGTACCAAATGTGTTAGCTCCAGGTAAGTACCAGCTCACCTTCTCCATACTCAATGAGTCATGTAAATATTGTTTGCAGCAATGGAGTCTCGCTGTCAGTTTGTAGGAAACAACTTACAGTACTGACATCAGCCTAGGTTGAGTGGATTCTCATGGGAACTGTTTGACCAAGAACTCAATTAGATTTAACCCATTTTCAGTACTGGAAGATTCACACACATACAGACACACACACACACACACACACACACACACATATTGGAAACCCCTCAAATGACCCTCATCATATTACCTCCCTTACCTTTCTCCTCTGCAGCCGGAAGTTTGCTGACCTGTTCAGGCCCCTCAGTTTGGACCAATCTCTCCCATCCATGGTCCTGCAGCTGCTTATAAAATAATTACTCAGAGGCTTATATTAATTACAAACTGTTTGGTCTATGGTTCAGGCTCATTACCAACTAGCTCTTATAACTTAACTCAGTCCATTTTTATTAATCTCTGTATTGCCA
The DNA here is from genome assembly GCA_004025045.1 of Sigmodon hispidus. Lineage (NCBI taxonomy): Eukaryota > Metazoa > Chordata > Mammalia > Rodentia > Cricetidae > Sigmodon > Sigmodon hispidus. The sequence continues at coordinate 191,220 of PVIH01000745.1, forward strand.
CATATATAATAGCTTTACCTGTGCCCCATTACCTCTTGCTTCCTTCAGCAGAAGCTCGCAGCTTCTGCCTGGCTCTGCCCTTCTTCTCCTTTATCTCTGCTTTGATTTCCTGCCTGCTTATAAGCTGCCTTGCCATAGGCCAGAACAGCTTCTTATTAACCAATGATAATAATGCATATTCACAGTGTAGAGAAAGATATCCCATATCACTTTTCCCTCTCCCTCCCATTTGGGTCCTCCTGTTCCAGCCTGCCTCTCCCATCCATCTATAACTATCCATTCTATTCATCTTCAAAGGGATATCTAACCCTTCTACTTAGTCCCTTACTCTGTATGTACTCTCCTTGGTTCTGATGATTGTAGATTGCTTATCATTGACTTAACAGCATGGTAAGTGAATACATACCACATGTAAGCAAATACATACCATATTTGTCTTTCTAGGTCTGGATTTCCTCACTTAAGATGATTTTCTTCAAGCTTATCCATTTATCTATGAATTTCATAATTTCACTTTTTAATGGATCATTAATACTACATTGTATTATATGCTACATTTTTTTAATTTATTCATCTATTGATAGGAACCTAGACTGGTTCCAATTTCTAGCTATTATGATTATAGCAAAAATAAACCTGGTTGAGTAAATGTCTCTGTAGTAGAATGGAACATTCTTGGAATATGTACACAAGAAAGGTTAAGCTGGATCTTGAAGTAGATCAATTTTCATCATTCTGAGGAACTGACACACTAATTTTTATAGTAGCTGTAAGTGATGCTTTGAATAGATAGGGCCCCCATAGACTCATGTTAGAATGCTTGTCCCACAGGTAGTGGTATTATTAAGAGATACGACCTTGTTGGAGTAGATATGGCCTTGTAGGGAAACTGCATCATTGTGGAGGCTGGGTTTGAGGCTATACCTACTCAAGCTATACATGTGGTCCACAGTCTCTCCTGATACCTGTGGATCAAGATGTAAGGCTCTCAGCTCTTCTCCAGCACTATGTCTGCCTACATGCTGCCATGCTTCTGACCATGATAATAATAAACTAAACCTCTGAAACTGTAAGCCAGTCACAGTCACAATTGAATGTTTTCCTTTATAAGAGTTGTCATGATCATGGTATCTCTTTACAGCAGTAGAAACACTAACTAAAATACTATATAAGTTTTACTTCCACCAGCAATGGAAGAGTGTTCTACATCCACACCAGGATTAGCTGTCATTTATTTTACTGATCTTGGCCATTCTGATGGGTGTAAGATGAAATCTTAAAGTAGTTTTTATTTGTAGTTCCCTAATGACTAAGAATGTTTGTAATATGAAGTTTCTGGCCCAGCCTTTCCCATCTAGTCCCACGGTTCAGACCTGCTTGCAGCCCCACTGCCCCTTAGCCCCAAATAATCACACAGGCTTATATTAATTTTATGCTGATTGGCCTATGACTCAGTCATGTAACTTGCTAATTCTTAATTCTTAAACTATCCCATGATTAGCCAAATGGCTTAGTACCTTTTCTCAGAGCAGCATCCTGGCCTTCTTTCCTCGGAGTCTGCTGGCGTCTCTCTCTGACTCTTCCTCATCCCAGAGTTTTCTTAGTCTGGTAGCCCTGCCCGCACTTCCTGACTTTCTTCAGCTAATCAGCATTTTATTAAACCAGTAGGAGGGACAAATATTTACAATGTACCAGAACATAATCCCACAATATTTTCTTTTTTTTTTTTAAAGAAAAGAAGAAACCAAATCTAATTTCCTTCGTATAATATTTTTTTTCTATTATCTATAACAACTTGTAACCAACACTGTAAACAAATACAAACATCCATAATCCATTTTGGGAGAATATTTATGTAGTTATCTAGGCTACTTCCTGCTGATTGGCGGTGATAGTAATCTTATGGGAACCCTCCCCAAAAAATTAAGATTATGGGCCAGTCTTTCCTGGAGTTGTCTGTAAGTTTGGGTCATCTCAACTAGTCTCCTTAAAATTATTTTGGATGCAGAGCTTAGAGTAAACTGCAATATAGGTGCTCTCAAATGCTGGATCATCTGGGCGATCCATTTTCACCAGAGACTTTCCAGGGGGTCTTCCTTGATCAAACTATATTTTCTTTAACCAGAAATAAATCCACAGCCTCTCTATGGAAATAAAATGGAAACTTCTTTCTCAAAGTTGCATACCTTTTGATTTCAATTTTAAAGACAGCTTTAAAAAAAAGTCATTTAGATTAACCCAACATATAGATTGGGTTAATCCAGCAGCATTAATGATCAAATGTCTTTTAGCAGCCTTTATTACTTTATTTGCAATCAAAAACCTAAAGACAAGACAATGACATACAATATTCAGACACTCTTTGTAATTTCCATCTTTAAGTGGCTTTTAAAAAGTAATTTACTCTATTTTTAAAGAATATTTTCTATTTGTTTTCTTTTCTCTCTCAAATCCTATGTTTATTTTTAAACATGCTGTAAACCATTTATAGGGTTTTTTAATTTTATATTTTTAAGTATTTCTCAGCCACTTGTCTAACATCTTTTGTGAATTGTGTGTAGATCTTATTGTCACTTTTAATTGGGTTATTTGTGTTCTTGGTATCCCACTTTTTCGTTTTGTTTGGTTTTTTAGATCTTTATATATTTCAGATACAGTCCTGAATAGGATATGCAGTTGACTGCAGATGCTGTAGACTGCTGCTTTCTCCAAATGATGGTATTCTTTGCCATGTAGAATTTTTTAAGTTTCATAAAGTCTCATTTTTTGATTATTAATTGAAGTGCTTACACTAAAGGTTTTTTGTTGAGAAATTATTTTCCTGTGCTAATGAGTTCAGTGTTAGTCTTCACTTTTTCTTTTATCAGATTAAATATATCTGGTCTTATGTTGAGGTCTTTGATGCAGTTGGAGTTGTTTGTACAATATGGTGGAAAGTGTAGATCTACTTGCATTCTTCCATATCCAATTTGACAAGCACCATCTGTATAAGTTGCTCTCTTTTTTCAGGGATTTTTCTGGATTCCTTATCAAAGATCAGGTGACCATAGGTGTGTGGACTTATTTTGGAGTTTTCAATTTGGTTCCATTGATCAATGTACCTGTTTTTGTGTCAGTACCATGTTGATTTTGTTACTATAGCTCTGTAGTATAATTTGAGATCAGGGATAATGATACCTTAAACAGGATTGTTTTAGTTATCTTGGGAATTTTTGTATTTTCATCTTAAGTTGATAATTGCTCTGTTAAGATCTATGAAGAATTTGCTGAGATATTAATACAGGTTGCATTGTATGTGTAGATTGCTTTAGGTTGGATAGTAATTTTTACTATGTTAATCCTACAAATTCATGACATAGGAGATCTTTTCATGTTTTTTTATCTTCTACTTTCTTCAAGTGTCTTTAAGTTTTTATCACACGTCTTTCACTTGCTTGGTTAGAGTTACTGCAAGATATTTTGTTATACTAGAGTTATTGTGAAAGATATTGTTTCTCTGATTTCATTTTCAATCCTTTGTCATTTTTATATAAGAAGGCTAATAATTTTGTGAGTTAATTTTGTCCACAGATATTTGGTAATAGTGTTTATCCTATCATCTGCAAATAAAAACATTTTGACTTCCTCTATTACCATTTGGATCCCCTTGATCTCCTTCAGTTGCCTTATTGCTCTAGATAAGACTTCAGGTATCATATTGAATAGCTATGAAGAAAGTAGACAACCCTGTTTTGCTCCTGATTTTAGTGCAAAGGCTTTAAATTTCTCTCCGTTTCAGTTAATGTTGGTGATGGGCTTGTGGTAATTTTCCTTTATTATATTGAGATATGTCCCTTGTATCCATAATATCTCCAGGACTTTCATCATGAAAGAATGTTGGATTTTGTCAAGAAAATCTTTATTTCTAAATGAAACAGACATATTACCCATGTCTATTGTTTTTCTGTGATTGACAAGCCTTTCTTTGAAGGCGTTTGACTGCTACCTGGTGGTCAAAGAAAATATTGCACCCTGAAACTCAAAGTTCAAGACAACATTAAAAAATAAATTTACATTCAGCATGCATTTCTTCACATTTCATCAGAAAGTAGGTCTTGCCTTAAATTAAATCATTGTTTTATTTATATTTTAAGGCTGCAAATGTTTCTTTTGTCACTACCTACACAGAACAATTACTATTTACATAATTAATTGCTAGTATGATCTGAACAATTGATCTAATTATTAAGAAATAATAAAGTAGAAAAGGAAAATGGATACTTATTTCTGGAACTGTAATGGTAAATTGTTGAAGTCTGTAAATGTGGAAACAAGGATTCTTTGTTGTTTTTTTTTTTCTTACAGAGAGAGAGAGAGAGATTCTGCAAAGATTGTTTTTTCTAATTTTTCATTCAAAATTGTTATACTGATGCATATATTACATACATGTGAGTATGTGAGTTCACATGTGTGCTTGTGTCGAGGAATACATGTGAATAGCAGGAGAAAACCTGCTGAAGTCTGTGCTCTCCTTCTACCACATAGGTCCTGGGAACTGAACTCAAGTGCTCAGTCATCACTGAGCACCCTTATACCCCAACCCATTTCGCTACCCATCATTTTCCATCACGATGCCCAGTCTCAAGGCTGTATTGTACTGCTCAGAGTCTGACCACTTGTTTGAGCTTCCCTTGTCTACTTTTCCTCTGTTCTTAGTTCCTGAACACAGTCATCTATGCAGAAACCCAGTATTTCCAACCCAATTGCACGTTACTGAATTATCTGCTGCCAGGAGAGAGGGATGAGAACCAATGAGACAATGTCCATAGCTGTCCCCCTCCCCTTCCCCCACATCTGATTCCTCCAGGTTGGCTACAGGATTCTCACTGGGGATCTGGGCTTTCACATCATCTTATATTTCTACACGGTTTGCAAAATGTAAGGTATTTTAGTGCATTAATTGAAATGAACTATTCCTACACACCCTAATACTGTCTCATTACAGAACTCAAGAAGAGAGATCATAATACTTTCTTTAGTAGAAATCTGCAAAGAGCAAGTGTTCTCAACAGCCTCTCTCCCTCGCCCAAAGGAGACTCTATTTTCTCATAGAATAAAGCCTGTATAATGGGAGTGGTTTTACATTTGAATAACCACATACACTGTCACATTCCCTACAGTACTAAGTACTCTATGTCCCCATTGGTCAAAGAGGGGAGGGCGCTACTTATACTATGTCCCTGGGGATGAAATAAAACTACTTATACCTTTAAAACATGCTACTTCTTAGGTCTTTATCCATCATGGAACAGACACAACAAAATTCAAACTACTTTAGAACTCTTACTTTATTTGCATTTTTCTTTTTATCACTGATTTTGAGGCAGGGTCTCCTGTAACCCAAGCTGACCTTGAACGAATTATTATAGCCTAAGTTTGCCTTGAAAGTTAGATCATCTTGTCTCTAAATGCTGGAGTTAATGGGTGTGAACTGTCTGTGCTTTTCATGCCTAGAACCAGCAATTAGGTATATATATATATATATAATCTGTGGGCATACATGGCAATGATACATTTCATCCAATAGGGAGAGGAAATGGTAATTTTGGTTAAACCTACAATAAACAGATCTTTCTCAAGGAAATACCAGTGGTTGCTCCAAAAGCTTGGATTAGTACAGTAGATACATTTTGTCAGGTCCAAAGTTGTCCTTGTTCCCTCACACACACACACACATGCAGCCCCAAATGGTTTTGGCAGTTTGATCCCCAATAAACCTTTCTGTCTACTCACAGAGCAGTTTAATTTCTCTGTTCCATTGATTATACATTTCACTTCAATATAGCAAAGGGACAGGTCTCCCCTCCAGCTTCTGGTTAACCTGCTTTTTTTTTTTCCCATGAATACATTATATTTATTTTTAAATTATTTGACATTAAAATAGCAAATATGGCTACATGTTGTTGCCAAACCAAATTTTTATAAAGCTTTAATCTTTCTCACAACCTAAGCAAAAGTTATTAAAATAATATTAATAGTATTTTCCTGTTACAATTTAAAATAATAGGGTCTGGAGTGATGTCAAATCTAAAACATGTAGAAAACTAGATACAATATATGTAACAATCATTCTCAAATAATAAATAGCCATAATCACAGGGGTGTGATTAATGAGAGAGCAGGAGGTGAGACTTCAGCTTATTCACGAGTAACATTCTTAACCCAGAACAGAAACAATGATCAATAGAACTTCTTCATTCCTTTCCTAAACCAAGAACTCAGAGCCCAAGTTCACAAATATACACTAAGGTGGTTTGACAAGAGTTCAGAATAGAGAAACACATTTAATTCTCAAAATTTAACCTGCTTTCTTTAGAAGCCTGGACACCTTTTTCTTTCTTGGAGTCTTTATGGTCTGAGCTGGGCATCTATCTAACATAAAATAAATGCCTATATTGAAGAAGTAAGGTAGTGTTATAAAAGGGCCTACCAGAAGTTCTGTCTTAGACACAGGAAATTCTACATGAACTTCTATGTGCTAGATGATCTTATCTTCACTTGGGATTCTGTACTTGTATAGATTCTAGTAATAGACCACTCTTTTGATTAATTTTTTCCTTGCAGAGGCAGTGAGATGGATTAGCACATTGGCTTCATCAATACTCAATGAAGAAGACATATGTACTAACAACCTAAGATTTAGTGCTGTTATTGAGGAAAGACAAAATTTAAATTTATAGGACAGAATGACCCAGTCTCCTAACTTCTTTAGGAATTTGATTTTCTATGTAGTCCTTTGTCCCCCTTTTCTAATAAATTCGGCTCCTTCATTTAAGAAATACAGAAATAGTTATAAGAGGAAACATTTCAGATTCTTATGTGTGTAGACTTTAAACAGTGATCAGTCACTAATAATTTATCATGAATCGATTGGACTTTACCTGTAGGTTCAATCTTTGATTTTCAGTCTTTTGGCTAAGTAGCAAGATTAAATGATTTGCCCTACATAATGTGATTGCTCTGAGAACCAAGATTTCATTAATAATTCACGGAGAATCATATATTGAGTTGTTATGTGAATCAATCTTAGAGACTAAATTAGTTGAAGCTTGTGACCACATGTGACCCAGTGTGCACCGCTGGATTGACCCAGTGCTTTGGAACATCCTGTGGGACTGAAAGGAGAAGGGACATGGAGTCTCTCTCCAAACAGACTAAAGAGATTCAAAGATAAAAAGTGTGTCTGTATTTTGAACTCTGAAGTAGAGATTTTCATATTTCAAAGGCTAAAGAGTCTCAATTTGCACATTGCCTAGTATTTACCAAGCGTGCCTGTAAAACTTACTAGGCCATTTATGTCACATTTGTTTGAATTTCGAAAAAAGATGCCTCCCTTTGAGGAACCTGCCTGACTCCGTTTTGAAGGAAGGAGCCAAAACCCCATATTGTTGAAAGTAAGTTTCCATTTATTTTAAGAGCTGAGTTTCTCTTTGTAAGTCCCTGTTTCCTGGAACCTAACCTGCCCCAACCCATGACCTTGATAAGAAAACCCAAACCCTCCATAATCACCATAGCCTCTGCTAATCACATGGTGACCACGTGATGGTGGCTACATTTTGTTTGAATTTTTTCTTTACTTTTTTTACTGCTCCATTGTCTTGATTCTATAAACTTGCTTAGCAATTACTTGAGATTTTAATTTTTAAAGAAGCCTAAGAAATGGATTTGGGCTGTTCTTTTTAACCCAACTTAGGAGGCAGTTGCTGGTGACCTCTTCAGTACACCGCAATTTAAAAAAAAAAAAAAAAAAAAGCCGTAGCTTGCTTCAAATTTGGCTCAAAAATTGTGGTAGTGGTCTTATTCTCCTCCTGTGGGATTAACACATACAGGTCAATTATAGTTATTTTTTTCAGTCAGCTAAACAAACAAGGAAACAATCTCAGTCTGTTCTGTTTGGTTAAATAAGTGGTGAAAATCCAAAAATCAAAACATTTTAAGTTAATAAGTAGCAAAGTCCTCATCACCTTCTTAACTGATGATTTGGACAGGATCAACTTCAGAGACAATGCTTGGTCCTGGAGAGTTATCCAAATTTGTCTAAATGTTCAATTAAATACTGAATTCATTTTAGAGCTCTGTCTATGAAGCTCACAATAAATCTATTAATTTTGTTATCTGCTATCTTGCCGAATAAAATGAAATGAAGTGTATAACCCAGTCTTCATGATTATAGTTCATTGGTTCTGGACCTAAGGAAGGAGAGCTATTTCCTGGAAGCAGGTACTGAGAAAATTGGTGAACTGAAGGATGCACTGGTGAGGGATGCACTGGTGCAAGCACACACACACACAGCGACTCACAGACTCATACATACACATATACACATATACACACACACATACATATACACATAGACTCATACATAAACACACATATACACACAGAGAGACTCACAGACTCATACACACACATATATACATAGACTCACACACATACATATACACATAGACTCATACATAAACACACATATACATACACAGACACACATATACACATACACACAGAGAGAGAAATGAATAGAGCAGGCACACTGGGTGAGGTGAGTACAAAGGACAGTGATATGATGGATAACTCTCCTTTTCAGATTTATAGTCAGAGGAACAACCCTTTATAAATTTTTTTTATCTGCTTTAACTAGAGAAAAGTCTTTTTCTTTACAAATGCCCTCCCCAGAAGGCTTAAAGCCAGATCCTTTTCTAAGTTAGATTCTGAAGTCATCTAGGAGGAAGGAACTGGCAGAGCCCCAGGTGCTGTCAAAACGGTATAATCACTCTCATTTGTTTCTCCATAGTGGGCAGCTTGGGTCTGCATTTTTCACTTTCTAGGAGACTGAGCTTGTGAGGGAAGGAGCTGTTGACCATCCTGATCCACCAATCTTCAAGTTCAGAAGGGACAGAATAGTAATACAGTGTGAATGCCCCAGGCTGGGCTGGCCAGCAGCTCTGTGGATACAGGATAAGGCCAGTCTTTCTACAGATACCGGCATTAAGGAGGCAGCCCTCAGGCACTGTTAGGGTGTGGAAAAGGCAGGAAGTGAAGGTAAATCACTCATCTCCTAAGCACCCTTTCATTGGCCCCTCCCTGTGTTTTGCCCCAGGCTAGCTTTCACCTTTTCTCAATTGGCTAGCTTCTGACAGCCTTCTTTCTCACAAGGGTTAGTACATTATTTTCAAAACTTGCTTTTCTAGGGACATAGGACATGTTGAAATCTAGCTGTCTGGCCTATTTTACCATTTTGGCAGGATTCTGAATTTCATTAGATTTTTAAATAACTATTCTAAACTAAAGAAATTCAGACAAATTCAGTATTAGGAAAAAAAAGGGCTATACCTTCTGGGGAAAAACACTGTATTCTTTTTTCCTTCTGCTTTTCTTTGTGTACTTGCCAAAGAACATAATAAGCAAACCCGCTACTGCACTTGATTAAATTTTAGAGGAGGTAAGTCCATTGCTCTGTTTTGATTTTATTGAAACGGAAGTATTTGCAAAAACCATAAGATAATGAGTATATATTCCAGTGAGTCTTTGGAAGGGGCTTATTCAAGACTCCTGTACCTTGGAGTTTGCAAATGCTTCTGTTCTTGTGGTTTTCATTTCTTACCATTGTTTTCAGTAGTGATTTCTGAAATTTCTTCTTGTACATCCATTAAGGTTTATCATAGGCATAGTCTACAACTTCTTGGCTCTTAGTGTTTACAGAAATTAAAACCAGTTCTATTTTAAACTTCAAATTCTTTATTTATATGATCCCGAGCCCTTTGAATCTAAAAGCAAGTAGTTACTTTATTTTTGTGGTGGTTAATTATTTTGGCAACTTGACATAAAACTAGACATATCGAGGGACAGAGTATCTCAACTGAGGAATTACCTTGGCCAGCTTGGCCTGTGGGCAAGTCATTTTTTGATTGCTGGTTGCTGTGGTAGGATTCAGCCCACTGTAGAGCATCCTACCTCTGGGGAAGGTGGTCCTAGGAAACAGAAGAAAGGTAATCCAATGTGAACCTAAACGCAAGCCAGTGAACAACTTTCTTCCATGGTCTGTTCCAGTTCCTGCTTCCAAGTTCCTATCCTGAGCTTCCTCCTTGGCTTTTCTTTAATATGTATATTGAAATACTAGCTGTCGCCCCCCCACCCAGTTGCCTTTTAACAGGTTTTATTAAAGCAGCAGGGAATCAAATTGGGACACAGCGTTCTTGAAAGTATGACTTAGGAATGGTTTCAAATAGACTAGAGCCTAAGCACAAACATTTAGAAATCTGCATATAATTAAGCTTTCTGTTTGTTTTGTTTTGAGGCAGGGTCTTAACTATTTTCCCTGGCTGGCCAGTAACTCTCTGTGTAGACCAAGGTAGCATTGAGCTCACAGAGATCTGCCTGATTCTGCTTCCTGGGTGCTGAAAGGTAGGCACCACCCTACCTGGCTAGAATTAAACTTTATGTAGCATCCAGGGCCATGTAAGCCTGACCTCTAAATTGAATGCTCCATCACAGGGACTTCATGGAATTATTGAGACCCTTTCATGAGAATCATGAAAGACAAAGTGAAGACTGTCCTCATCTCTCAGGCATCACATGCAGCTTGGCACAGACCTATGAAAGGACAGAACCAAGCTATCTCTGTTTCTATTTGCATTGGCTCTAATCTATCTCAAAACATCTCCAAAGCCTTCTTATCTCATTCAGCTATAAAAGAATGGACACACGGTGGTTATTGTAGTTCAGCATTATTTAGTTGGAGTCAATTTTTTAAACTGAAAATAGATTTTTTTATGTGACATATTCTGATTATGTTTTTATCTCCTCCAACTCCTTCCAGATCCATTCCACTTAACCATGTGAAGGACTAGACTTAATTTTACAGACTCCATCTTAGGCCATTTGAACAGATACCTTAGAAGCAGCCAATTAGGAAACAGCACAATAAAAGTTAAAGCGGTCCAGATGTTCCTGCAGACATCCTGTGTGTTTTGGCCTTTGGAGATATCCTGTCAGCAGACTAGTTTCCTGCCAAAAGTTTAACCAGTAGTTTTAAAACCTGCCTTACCCCATATCCCTTTACCCAATCTCAAAATGCCAGCACACATAATTCCCATCTTGAATTTTTTCTTTTAAACCCCTCCCGCTCTTGAGGTCAGAGCCACATTCCCTCCATCCACTGTGTCCAAGAGAGGAGCAGGTTTGGAGCTGACATTAAAAAGACCCTTGTGTGCTTGTATCGGAGACGGTTTCCTTGGTGGTTTCTGGGAGTCTCAAGATAATGGTTCAACACTCCACTGATCCAATTGAAACCCTTTTCTCCTCTCATTAGACTACAAAGAGATATCTAACATAATAATAATAAGTAGTAATAACACTTTTTAAATAAGATGAAATAAAAACAAACTGGAGTAGGAGGATCATACAAAAAAACAGAAGAAAAAGCCAAATAAAAAGCAGAAAAACCATTTGTAAACACTGAGATACACATTTGTACACACAGAAAGTCCACAAAACAAAATTGGAAATTTTGTAATATATAAACAAAATATCTATAAGATAAAAATGTTTGGCTAGAACAGCTTGCCCCTTCAAAAGCTACATTTCTGCCTCTCCAAACCCCTTCCTCTCAGAGAATCTTCAACAAAGAAAAACCACCAAATGTGTTTATATATATTTAATAAAATTAGCCTGGAGTAGCAGAGGACAGAGCCATCTCTCCAGCCTTTTGTTTGTTTGTTGTTTCAGAAAATATTGTGGGACTATGCTTTTGTACACTGTAAATAGTTGTCACTGTATATAATGGTTTAATAAAACTCTAATTGGTCAAGTAGCTAGACAGGAAGTAGAGGTGGAGCAACCAGACTAAGAGAATTCTAGGAAGCAGAAGAGTAGAGCAAGAGATGCCCGCCAGACACAGAAGGAGAAAGATGAGAATACTGCTCTGAGAAAAGGTACCAAGCCACGTGGTTAAACATAAATAGAAATATGGGTTAAGTTAAAGTTAAGAGTTAGCAAGGAAAAATCCTGAGCCAGAGATCAATCAACTTGTAATTAATATAAGCCTTTGTGTAATTATCTGGGACTAAATGGCTGTGGGATTAGGGGTCTGGACCTCGGGACTCTCAGGGTGGGGAGGGGTCAGAGAAACTTCTAACTATAACCAAAAAGATCATTCTGCATTCTTGGTAGTGGCTGGTGGCTCAGCTTGTGGCAGACATATCATCACCCTTCAACTACAGGTACATAAATGCCTCTCCCCTTAGTTTGGCCATGAGATGAGATTATCTCTTATCCCTTCCCCCACCATGATCTCTGGGGGACTGAAGGACTCATCTGAGAGTTGCTTTGCTCAGCATAAACCTGATATTTTACTGTTTAATTTGGCATGATCGGCCTTGCTGAGTCAGCAGAAGAACCTACTATTAGGGTATAAAATACGTATGATCTTATTGTTGGAAACCCTGAAGGAGTTGAGCATACACCCCTCTACACACACACATACACACCTGGTCCACAGCCACAAGGGAGGCCACTCCTCTTTTATCTCCTCCACCAGACAGAATCAGTCTTTGACTTGGGGTAAGTCACCCATTTCCATGCCACAGCCTATAGAGGTCTGTCTGAGTCTGTGTACCACTCCTAGGTCAAGACCCCTTCTAAGTCAGGACGTCCAAGGTTCTTGTCTAACCATAGCTACGCCAAATCAACCCCATTTTGTTTCTAAAGCAAAGTCCTTTGTTCTGTAGAATCTTAGCAGGGGAGACATTCTACCCAGAGTCTATCTATGCCCACAGCTTGACCCCAGGCTGTGGCGGGGATGCCCTGGCCTATTCTGTGGTCTCCCGCACAACCTTGGAAATAAATGGGCAATCCCAGGTCCAAACCCCATTTTAATCATCCCTGGGTATGTCTACTACAAAATTTATTCAAATTATCACTGTCTCACACCATAAAACAAATGGTTTAAGCTTCCTTATCTAGGACTTTTGAGCTCCATGCTCTGGCCCGCTCCCTCCCTCTTCTCTGCTTGTCTGTCTATCTACCTGCCTCTCTCATGTATCTTCTTTGACATGACCTTACACGTTCACTCTCCCCACCCCCAATAAAACTCTTGCCCTAATTCTGTTATTCATGGTGTGCTGTCTTAGTGGCATATCTTGGCAAGATTCATCAAAATGTACCAACTTTGCCTTTTTACTTCTTATGCTGTCCTGGCATTTGGTTTGGCCATGCTGGAATTCTATCCACCCATAACAGATATATTCTCTTTGTTTCTGTCTGATCTCCCACCCTACCATGCTGGGATTCTACCAGCCAGCTCCATCTGTAATAGATATGCTCACATGCCTGTTTTTCCTTATATCCGTCGAACCCTCAATAAGGTATGAATGGATATTTTGTCTATAAATTTGGTTCCAAAGTCTAGACTCCAATTCTTCAGATGATGCTTCCCTTTGCCCTGCATTACCATCCATGTGAGCACATGTGTGCTTGGCTGCATCTAGCAGTTGCTAGCACCAATGTGAACATCTCCTCTCCTACTTTCTCCCCATCTCCCAGTAGCCTGAGAGATCCAGAACTTAAGCTACATTCCACATGTCCTAGACAATGGCCAAAATTAGCAAAACTAGTCTCCAGATTCCTACAAATTGTTAACTACTGCCACAAATGATCCCCAAATATCTTATACCCAAACTTGCTCTGCTACACTTCCAATGTCACTTACCTCTAAGGCCAAACAGAATCAGGTGGTAGTGACATCCACCTTTAATCCTAGGGAATTGAAATAGTTGTATGGGGAAGAGAAATATAAGGCAGAAGACATAAATTCTCCCCTTTGCCTGCATACCCAGTCCAGTCTGAGAACTGAGATAAGATTTGCCTCATTTGCACTAAGGAGTTGGCTGGGTGAGAATTGGCTGTGGTTTGTTCTCTGTATCTCTAATATTTCAGCTTTTCCCCCAATATCTGGCTCTGGACTTTATTATTTATTGTGTAATAGCTAAGGAATTGGGTATGGTTAAAAAAATCTATAACAAAAAAAGTTAGCTTAAAACTTGTAACTGCAAGTTGGAACTGTTCTGGGTAACAAGTGGTCTGCCACCATCTTAAGTACAGCCACGTGGGCAGTCAGCATCTAAAGATGACCATATGGAGTAGGACAGGTCCCCAAGATATTTTGGATTAGGATGGATTTTTGTACAATAATTCTTATCCTGTTCTGAAGACAAGGTTTATAAAGAGATAAGATTTAAAACAGTGCTGCTTACTGAGGTATTAAAGCTGTACCTCCATTTACTCATGCACAGACATGTATCTTGATGACAGCCTGATTTTGTAATGTAAGAGTAATCCACTTGGTATTGATGTTAAAGACATTGGATGGTTTATACAGCTGAAAGTTATTATTGCCTTCTATAAATTACAGTTATGCTCAATATCTTCATTCTTGAAATAAAAATTTAGGACCACAGCTGAACACCAGAGACTGAGGTATTTCTATCTTTGATTCACCAAGATAGTGACCTAAACAGCCTGGCAAAGGATCTCTCCACCTAAGGTCTATGCAAGCTAACAACAACCAATTTAGAAATGAATGTCTAAACTTCTTGCTTATACTACCATTGTTAAATAGTAGCTAGTCTGGTAAACTAAGTCATAGAGAAAACTGTTATGTTCTATAATGATGTACCATAAAAGAGTTTGGAAAGATCTCCATCTCTTTATGGACTATGTTCATGAGTTAAAAATCTTATGTTGATATTAAAAAGGTTTTAATTCAGACATTGTTATTCTTAAGACTAAACCCAACAGGATAAAGATATAAAATCTTATAAGACATACAAATTTATTGTCAGTCACCTCATAAAGGATCAACTTCTTTGATATGTTCACATTTAGCTTCTCGAATATATTTCCAAAGTGAAACCTAAAACAAGTACCTAGAAACAAAGTTCGTTTGGTTTGGATATACCTAACAGATAATGACCCTCAAATACTTTAGAGATCTGAGAATATGGCAACTAAAATGTTTAATGATAAGCTTTTCATGATAGAGACATGCTAGCTATTTTTAACTAATTAATTAAAAAAATACCTAGATAAAGAAAGCAGTATTGTACAATATAATAACACCTCCAAAATTACTATTGAGGTTTTTTTGTTTGTTTGTTTGCCATGTACCACTGGGCATAGGGTCTGCTGCCCTTAAGTATGGTTTGAATACCCAGTGAGACTCATATGGAGAAAACCAATTTTTTTCATTTCATTTATATCATTTAGAAATAGCTTTCTGGGTTAGAGATGGGACCTTGTATTTACTTCTACTCTCAGCCCTGAGACCTCAGTGTCTTGCTCAGCCATCATCAGAGAAGCTTCCTCTTCCTGCAGATGGAAACAAATACAAAGACCCACTACTAGGCAATGTGGAGAGTGAGAGACCTTGGGACATTTGAGTCTAAAAGGGATTTCTCCATCAAATCCCTTCTCTTAGGATAACAGGAATTCTGGAAGAAAAGGTAGAAAGATTGCAAGAACCAGAGTGGATGGAGGATACCAAGAACACAAGGCTTTCTAAACACATCAAGACTGATGTACATATGAAATCACTAAGTACATGGCAGCCTGTACAGGGCCTGCACAAGTCTGACTTAGAAGAGGTGAATTCTTAGGGTAGAATGTTTTTTCTTTGAGAGATTATAATGATATAATTACATCATTGTTCACTTCCTTTTCCTCTGTCCAAACCCTCTCTTTTATAAATCTCTTCTTGTTTTCTTTTAAATTAATAGCCTCTTTTTCTATTAGTTGTTGTTGTTGGTGTGTTGGTGTGTGTCTATATGTGTCTTTCTGTGTGATATATATATATATATATATATATATATATATATATATATATATAATCTGGTCGGTCTGTATAAAGTTACTTATATTTATTAGGTCTCAAAGAAACCTAGGGCAAGTCTCTACGGCTCCTCCCAGCAAACTTCTCCCTTCTGTTCCCCTTCTCCCAGCTTCTCTTTCTTACATACCCTTAGCCATTTTGGCTATGTGGTCTCTTGTTCTCTTGGCTCTTGGCTGTCTCTGCTCCTGGATCTCTCTTGGTTCATTTACCTCCCCTCTTCTTCCTCTCTTGCTCTTCTCCCCATCCTCTCATGGTCCAGTTCAATCTGTTGAGCTTGTGCAGACTGGACCCCTCCAGATGCCTCTGGCTGTTCTCTCCCTCTTATCTACAACAAACTGTCTTTGCAGGCATATACTGTGGAACAGTGCATGTCCTCATATTTTCATTTACTAATATGTTTTATCTATTTCAACAGCCTTAATTTTAGAGAAAGTCATTGCTTGGGCTTACAACTGTGTATATTAAAATTGACAATTACTAGAATAGATTCAACATTTTTTTTCTCCTAAACTAAATGCAATCTAGAAAGGCAATTATGGTAAAATGCTGAAGGGAGTTTTCTCTTTTCATTAGCCCAGAATTACAGCTAAGAACCAAAATTGAAATCAAAGTGTACCACATATTTTCATAATCTAAATAGAGAATTAGTCTCTCAGGAAGGAGGCTGTGTTGTGCCAATCTTCTTCAGACTCTGCCATCAAGAATAGCACAATAGATCTAGCCTAAGCCATATGCATGAAGCAGGCTTTGAGATAAGCTTTTATAGCTGATATGGAGGCTTATACTTGCAATCCAAGTACTTCAAAAATGAGACAGGTAGATTATTATAAATGTAAAGTCACCTGGAATACATAGTTAGTTCCAACCTAGCCTGCACTATAGTCTACAAACAAAACAAAATAAAAAATAAGCTATCATAAAGATGCATGAATGATTATAGAAAACACATATTCTATTGGATGAAAAAATGAGGGCATGACTGTGTCAAGGTATGGTTGAGCAGAAGGTTTATCCAAGGTACGAGGGGGAGTACAGCCAAAGACATCTGGAAAACGGACTGAGCATGGCCATCAGACTGAACCAGGCCCTGACAGAGGGGTGGGCTAGTGAGAGAGAAGAGGAGAGGGCAGGCAGACCAAGCCATACCCAGGAGTGCAGCCAGCCAGGAGTAAGAAGAGCAAGAAGGCAGAAGAGCGCATGTCCAAATGGCAGAGTTGAGTAGGGATCCGAGCCTGGGTAGGAAAAGCAGAAGCCCAACTCGTAGGAGGGGGAGATTTGAGGTGAGGGTACAAGAATTCCTGGGAGGAGCCACAGGTACTAGATGAGACTTGTTTTGGGTTTCTTTGGAACCTGACATTCCACCTTTCTTTTTGATGATGAAGGAGTGAGGTATTCTGTTCTATAACTACTTCCTGCTGAAATGTGGGTATTTTTGTAGGGGCCCAGGAAGGATGGATGATGATTGAGGAACAAGACGAAGGGATGAGTATAGCCTGGGGGACATTTGTTTCCCTAAATACTTGCAGCCCAGGTTCTGGGGGGCCACTTGGGGCTAGGGAAGTGCAGACAGCTGGGTTGCAGAGGCTTAGTCTGGTTGAAATTCCATCAGAAGCATTTAGGGCTGGTTCATTTGGAGCAGTCCTCAGTTGATTGGAAATCTGCTGGGACAGATATAGACTAGGGATAAAAGGTAAAGTTAAGGAGTTTAGAAAAATTTTCTTATCTTGGGTATATATATATATATATACATACATATATATATATATATATATACATACATATATATATATATACATATATATATGAAACATCTAAGCCTATGTTCCTGGTAGTTGGGCAGGAGTGTCTCAAGACCAGGGCACAAAGAGATCCCACCTGCAGGAATTAGCAGTAGGCAGGGAAGCTTAAGCTACTGAGGGACAGGAGTACTTACCTGCAGTAGGTTTGACCTGACCTGTGAGAGGTATATCTAAGTGGACTCCGTGAAGCTTACTTAAATATTTTATTTAAGTTCACAAAAAGGGATAAATTTTTTAGATATAATAGCATTAGCATTATTTGTAATCTGTACTAAAATTCACATTTCAGAAAAGCAATAGACTCATGCCTTTGAGTCATAGTAAAAATTTGAGGAGTCAAAGAAATTATTTTGAGTTAAAAGCATTGACACTGTTTCTTTTGTCTGAAGGTCTGGTTATATAGTTTAACCAGATATTTTTCAGCACAGAAACACTGTTTGCTATACTTAGAAAAT
The DNA here is from genome assembly GCA_004025045.1 of Sigmodon hispidus. Classification (NCBI taxonomy): domain Eukaryota; kingdom Metazoa; phylum Chordata; class Mammalia; order Rodentia; family Cricetidae; genus Sigmodon; species Sigmodon hispidus. The sequence continues at coordinate 209,396 of PVIH01000745.1, forward strand.
AAGCCAAAGGAAATTTGATAATTTGAAATTGTTGACTATAATAATTAATTGCAGCAGTGTTTTACCAGGACAAGATTAATACCTTATCAAAACTCCACTGATGAATTTTAAAACTAGATTTTTGAAGTCTTACTATAATAATAGCATAAAGAAAAAAGCCACAAACATATTTTCCTTAGACTTTAACAAGTTTAATTTTCTTTCTTAGACCATCATAACTTGGATAAGCTCCATCCCTTTCCTTTATATTCCATCACCATGAGACACAAGGGCTGGTTATCGTGAATAACCATCACAAAGCAAATTCCTTTAAGTAAAGGAATAGTGAAAAATTATATTGAAATCTCTTTAGTAAATTTATCTCTTTCAGAGTTGGCCATCAAGGCAAACTGTAAGCCTTTCTCAGCAGGGAATCTAGAAGCACTAAAAAAGTGAGGGAGACTGATTTTTACCTATGAAATAAACTAAGATGGCAATTGAAGTCTTAGGGAAGGAGCATTTTGCTTGCTGCTTTTAACATGAAGTTACAGTTATCTGTCAGTATCATCAAAGATCTGAGAAGGATAAATGATAGCAGGAAATATAAACCAAATACTAGTTAAAATAGCAGAGATTTACTCACTACCTAGATGCTCCTTTGGAGGCAGTGGTCATAGGTCCCCGATTGTTACAGAAAGCAGCAGTATATCTTCTATGCAACACGAGACGGCTCAGTCCTTTGGATACCAGATCCAAAAGGTCTGAGAGATTTTCCTGTGGAAAAGAAACCTAGGAAAAAGGACCTGCTGTGGCAAGGCAGAGAACAGTCAACCCAACAGTGTCCATAGTGTGAGCAGACCCCTGGTGGATAGTGAGGCAAGGAGCAATTCTGCCCAGTGGTTAGAATTACAATTCAGGTAGCGTCATCTGTGCATCATCTTCTTTGGAGACCTTAGGGTTGTCTCTAGGAGTGGTATTTCTGTCTATCATAGGAAACTTTTTTATTAAACATTTTACATGCTATAGTCAGCTGTAGGGAGCTGCGTACAGCCACACCTTAAGATGGCGTTGGCCTTGAGCGCTCTCCCTGGTAAACAACTCCATATTTGGCTAAGGCCAAGGATCTGGCTTGCTTCTGCATATCTGAGCCTATCGGTGATGCCCACGTGGCTATCTTGGATTGGAAGCCCTGAGGGTATTTCGCTAAGAGCAGGCTTCCTCCCTGGGGTCGTTCATGAGAGAGTGGTTATTCCTCTGAGTAAGTGAGTGAGTGAGTGAGAGAATGAGCGAGTGAGTGAAAGATAAGAAGATATCTGAAAGGCCCGAATAAACTGCAGAGAGAAGGATCCGGTGTTGCGTCTTCCTTGCTGGCTGAGGTTGCGTGCGACAGTCAGCAGATCTCTGAAGAGTTTGACAATATTAACTATTAGGTATAACTAATTTTAAACAAAATGTACTTGTTTTTAATTACTAACTTTAGACTTAACCTTGGAAACATATACAGGAGGCTAAGAAAAGCTTGTTTCTGTAAGTCAATTAATTATATTTGTAATTTTGAGCACATTAAAGAATTTGATGACATATAAAGTACCAGCATTGGCTCAGATGTCTTAATTATCTTCAGGAGTTTACAACAGATTAGTAGCTTTTATAGAGTTAGGATTTTGAGCTTGATTCCTGTTAAGTTTGAGCCTTAAAAATTTGAGTTGAAGATCCTTTAGCCTCAAAGTAAAACTTTAATCCATAAATGCAGTAAACATTAAGCCATAAATATAGTTCATAGAGAAACCTGGAACTTTACTGGACAATAATTATAGTCCTTAGAGACTGTGAACCCTAATAATTTTAATCCTTTTTATAGTGTTCCATTAAAGAATATTAAAGTCAGTTACTATTAACCTGAATAGACCTTAGAAATTTATAAAGCTTTTTTATGAAATACATGTTATTTATTAAACATATGATGTTACTTATGTGAAACTCTCTAGAAGACTAGCATTGAAAATAGCAAAGACATTGTAGTTAGTCATACATCTCCAAGTCAGCATTTGTTAACCTGACTCTACCTTTATAACCTTGGAAATTTATCTTCACACAGAAACCCATCCTAATCCAAAACACTTTGGAGACCTGCTATTGCCTCCTTAATTTTAAAATAAACTACAATGATAAGCAAAGAGCTCCACAGGATTAAGAAGTTTTTATAATTGTTGCTTTAGCTTCTTTGTAGCACATGGTCATCTTATTCAGAGTGAACTCACATTGCATGTACTCTTTAACCCTAGTAAAGACAGCTTCTGTCCTAATGAGGTCATCAGTCAAGATAAATGCAAATCACATGGTTGGTATTTCAAAACAATTACTTTTTTTTAATAGATCTATTTTTTAAAATGAGAGTTGAAACCAAGTTACATACACAAACACAAACACACACACCCATACACACACCCTAAATAAAAGTTAAGTCACATATAATATGCTGTAGCAGATTAAGATTACCTTTGTATAGATAATTTTAAACTATCAACTTTTTGTTTAAGGGTTTAAGGTAACTTTTTATTATAGATTTTGCAGATATTTTTTATACCATACACAATAAACTTACAAGTCGATTGACCTGTATTGAGTCAAAGCCATTTCAACAAGACTGGGAGGCTTTAATAAAATCTCTGTGTCCAAAGAAAAAAATAGAAAGGCTCATTTAAGGCCCAAAAGAGTGTAAGGAAGCTAGAGATACAAGGAAAAGATAGAGCAGGCAGCGCTGAATAACAGGCGAGGAAATGGTCACAAATCCAGAAGGTCTTAAGGGAGCTCTGGGACTTCCAGAAGGGAGCCGAGAGATAGATGAGACAGGACTACAGAGACCCAGAAGGGCTTAACGAAGCTGTAGGACCACAGTCCCTGAGAAGAGTCAAGGAAATCCAGGAAGGAACCGAGAAAAAAAGAATAGAGAAGAGTTAGGTGTTGAACAAGAATTTCAATCCAAATAAACTGAATGACTTGTCCAAGAGAAGTGTCCAAAATCACAGAGGAGCTGCATCCCTTTCCATGTTCTAGGGGCCCCAGTATGGTGAGGAGCATCCTGGCACACCACTATGGCTTTTATAGTAATAACAGCCAAAGCAAGCAGCTCTGGGGTGACAGTAATCCAGAGGAGAAGAGAAGAAGGAGAAGAGGCAGAAGAGGAGAGGCTCTTGGGGAAAAAGGGGTGGTTCCAGCAACATCAGAAAAGTGTCTTGATAAGTAACAAATTGCCCACATGGTTGGGGCCTGGAGGACATAGTAAGGTTGAGATGTCCATGTGGTGGATTCTCCAAAGGGCATAGGAAGCTCCAGGAGCAAGAGATAGGGCAATTATTGAGTAGGAGGGGAGAGATAGATGGAAGAAGCAACTGAAGAGGCAGACTCTAGGTAGAATTCAGAGTCAAATTGGGTGGGTGACAGAAGCCAGCAGAAATATATGATGTGCACATATTTTAGTAGTCGGATAAGCAGCCTGGTTCAGAGAGGGCAAATCCTTTGGAAAGGAGCTCATATATACTACTCTCATTGTTTTGGCATTGAATGAATTAATGAGGACATGACTGTTCCTAGGTATGGTTGAGAAGGTTTATTGCAGATATAAGGGAGAGTACAACCAGTGGCATATGGAAAGGTCTATACTGAATGTCACCAGCAGAATGAATTAGACCATGAGAGGAGAAAGAGGAGAGAATAAGAGGTGAGGGGCAGGTAAGCAGACCAATCTAAGAATTTATTTTTCTATTTATTTGTTCATGGATTACCTTAAAGTACACATATGTTTGTGCCTATGTGCATATGAATGCAAGTATCTAAGGAGGGATGAAGTATCAGTTCTTTGGAGCTAGAGTTATAAGCAGTTGTGACTTGCTCAGCATGGAGGCTAGGAACTGGTTTTTCTCAGCCACTGACACAGTTTCTCCAGCCCTCAGTTGTGCTCTTAGATTCATAGCTATGAAGTCACAGGCCTGGTTCTTCAGGACCAGAAGAGAGGAGAGTAACTTACAAGGAAAGAACATAACAGTAGCAGAAGAAAAGAAACAGAGAGAGAGATAAGCAGAGCCAAGAACAAGGGAAGGGTAAGAAGCAAAAATTTTATCATCATTGAGGACTGGATATTGTCTGCTATGGAGTGGATTCATTCTCTCTCTTTAAAACTTGTGTTCAGTTGTTGGTTTTGGTTATTTGCAACAAAAGAAGAGAATCCCTTCAATCATATTGTGTAGCAAGAAAGGTTAAGCTGATCCTTGGTCACACTGTTACCTCTTCTGAATGGATTGACCACACATTGAGTTTTCTGCAATGAGGTACCTCTGGGAAATGAAGGGGATCAGAAATGTTGATCTGAAACACATGTTTCAAATAAAGCTCTCTTTCTCTAGGCTTCTCAGAGAAAATATACCACTCAGGATCTTCAAAGGTGAGGACTAGGTGTGTTACAAAGCATAGTTTGCAGCCCCTTCACATGTCTGTGTCCTTGTGGCAGTCAGTCTGACTCTCTTTACAGACCTTTTACTATTTTTTTTTAAAAAAATTACAGTGCAGTTAATAAACAAATGTTTACAACAAGCTTCCAGGTAACAGTGGAATTCTTTGAAACTATATTTATGTGACACATTTCTCCTTTTTGTAATATAATTTAATGAAAAAAAAAAACCCAGTTGGTTGTAGTTCCTTGTGTGAATATTTTCTTGAGGGTATTATAGGTTTACATTCTTGAGGTGAAGAAAAGAACCAAATGGTACCTTTTATAGGCTCAGTTTGGAGTAATATATGTGTCAATTTTGTTGTCCTCACGACTTAAGTACCAGAGAGAAACCAATGCACAGAGGAAAGTCTGCTTTGCTCACAGATTTGGAGGTGTCACTTTGTGATTGGTTGGCCTTGTTGCATTGGGGAAACAAACTCATTGAGCATGTGGCCAAATGTGAGGGAAAAAGGAAAGTGCTGGAGACCCAGTACCTACTTTCAAGGGAGTTCTAGCAAAATCTATTAAGCTTTGCCACCTCCCAATAGACCATGCTGGCACTGGGGCTTTTCCACTCTATCCTCTATGTAACAGTTATCTAAGTTAGACTAGAAGATATATATTAATCTCAGATAAAACTTGATGTTGACAACATAATATGAAGGCTAAGGCTGAGTAAATGTTCTGAGCTTTATTAGTAACTTTTTATTATGTAACCAAAGACCTGTCTGGGGACTCAGAGATTAAAATGCTATATAAGTAAGAGAATCTGATTTCAAATTCCCGGCGTTCATGTTAGAAAAAATAAAAACAAATAAATAAGGTAGGCATGGTTCCATGTTCAGGATTCTGAAACTCAAGATAACTTCTCTATAGAAAAACTTAGAAAGGTGTGGCAGATAACATATAAATATCCAAAGCAAACGATGAGATTTTAAAAACCAAACTGGTATCCATTTGTAGAATGACTTCAACATCTCCACTCTAAAATCCAGTCTCTAAAGTTCTTATATGGAATGTGAAAGAGGAAAGAAGAAACTGTAGTTTTTCTTTCTTGATAGAACCTCATCCCTACACAGAGAGATCTCAATATGTGTTAGGATTAGAGAAACATATGAGACTCCATATCCAAATACACATGATGTGAATAACAACAATACTTCCAGTCTGGTGTCTAATACGTTTACTTCCCAGCAGCATAATACCACTTTGGTCAGGTTGAACCACTGCACAATTTTGCAGTTCTTTCATAAAAAACAATGAATACAATTGGAAAGACATGATGTACATGCAATGGTGAAAAAAATGTACAACTGGCCAATCCTTCCTTAAATATGAAATATCCTTGGTTCATCTCCACACTGTGTATTTATAAGCCCTTAGAGCAGGGAGTTTTGTTCTTTCGGTTTTGTAGCACCAGATAGACACAGTGGCTGACGATAAATAATTCTGAAGTCAATGAAACATTTTCACAAATAGAAATTTTCTAGACCTGAACTTGTATGCATGTCCCTGGCTGTTCATGAAAGTATGCTATACAGTCAGATTCAATTCTAAACCTCAGTTTTGTTTCTGATGTGATTTGGTGATGATCATGAGTTATAATTTACTAATATTTTTTATTTACTACTTTACAAATTCAAGACATTTCTATATACAATGACTCATCCATTTTAATGTAATAGTGCTCCCCAAACCCGCAGATCATGGTTAGGCACATGAACCATTGTGTCAGACTTCATGGGTTCAAGCCTAACTCCACCAGCTAATCAGGTGACCTTGGAAAAGTCATGCAATCTGTGCTTTTATTATTATTATTGTTATTATTATTATTCCTGTGTGTAGATAGAGCCTAGTGAATAGAGCTGTTTGCAGGAAGGAGTTTTTGGAAAGCATTCAGCACAGAAGCTGCAACCTGATAGATACTGATGCAATGCTACAACTGCCTACGTCACTGGATTGTAACTGTTTTATGGCTAAACTATATGGCATATTTGAGTGGTATGTTCATTCAGAAAAGCAAGCTCACATAAATGATGCAGGAAATATTTCACAGCTCCCACGAGGTGAGGGTTTGTTGCTCTTGTTGTTCTACATGTATGAAGAGGACTCAGTGAGTAATAAAATAGTTTGGCCAGAATAAAGTACTGAGCAGCTCCTCATGGTAAACCTTAGGATGGCATCCCTTTTGGCTTATTTCACAATGTGTTTCCAGAATCTAGCTTGCACCAGCAACACAGGATTGTCTGTTAAATAAATAAGTACGTGAAAAGGTTTGGGGGTGACATGGGAGCTAAAAAGCTCAGGTACATTCTAGAAATCAAAGATGAAGAATGGCATTTGAAAGCAGAAATTTTAGAAATCCTTCTTTCAATAACTGTGGATGCCTTTGACAAATAGAAACATCACAGGGGAATCTAATATGCTTGATAATATAAATTATTTTTAAAAAGAAACTAAAGCATAGTCTCCTGGAAACTTTAGAAATGAAGTTATCCAGGTGCTTCTGTAATGAACTAGAGAGATTTCTTGTGTGTGTGTGTGTGTGTGTGTGTAAATCTGAATTCCCAAACATTGCTCTTACTTAAAGATCCTTAAATCTTTGAGATAATTTATGTAATTTGATTCCAGGTTGTATTTTAGAGAAAACCCTGGCTCTGGCTATAGCATGTGAAATTCTAGTGCCTTTATATGATATGTTAGTCAAAAGTCAAAATTAATTTATTTATCCCCTCTACAATCATTCATTCATTAAATGAATATTCATTGAGTGGCTGTGTGTGCCAGCCCATCCATAGGACTCTAATCACATTCCATGGAGTTAGGGGTCTAAAGGACAGGATGATGGGGAAGGTCTTACTCAGGGCTCCCGGAATCCTCAGAGAACGAATCTCTGTGTCATAATTTTGTCTGAAGCTACCCTTAAATATAGGCTGTGAGTGCTTATAAGCAAAGCCCCACTGAAAGGTGAGAAATCTAAGTATTCATTCACACACCCACAGATAGGAATAGATGTCAAAAGCAGTGGACCACATTTGGAACCCTGAACTCACAGCTGTGTAAGAAGAAATAAGATAAGCTTGATGTCACTTTGGAGAACCGCTTTTGTAAATGGATATAATTTGTCTTTAAGTTCTTTAGAGGCAAACTCCAGTTCTTAACGAGCCTCTGAATGCTAGAGTTTTCATTTAGATCTTAGTATTGTCTTAAAAGATAGTGGTGACTCTTGTCGTTAGAGAGTTTCCTATTGATTACATGATCGAGGAACACAAAAGTCTGTTATTCTTCTGAAGTCGATTGTAATTTAGGCTCATTATCTCCTTGCAGATGTTCCATTGCAAATGTCGACAGAATCAAAATGCAAATGCTCCATTGAAAAGGTTCAGAGATTCTTTTACCTTATGTGCTTGCCTCAGAAATCACAGCAGGGAAAAAGTGCAAGAGAAAAGATCAGTTGGTCCCTCCCTGTTGATAAGTCGCAGCCATCCTGTATTTATACTGAACTGAATGAAAGAGTAGTCTGTTCTGCCTTTTCTTTTAATGGATGACATCAGATATGTCAGTGACTCTATATGTGATTCTTCGGAATAGAGGTCAGGCCACATTTTGGTGGCTTTGTTTTTTCTTTTCCTTCTTGCCTCAGAAACTCCAGAGACCCATCAGTGTCACAGTAAGCCTTTGAGGGTGTCAATTTTGCTTACAATTTTAGGGAAATGCTTTTATTTCAACAAGCCAAACTTCACTGAAGTGAACCAGCCATTTGTATGTAAGACTGCTAAGACTTCGAACCTATCCTTGGTTTTTGTAGGTATGATGGATTGCTTCATTTCAACAAACAACTTGGGATACATTTATCAGCACTACACGTTGTACAGATGAAGCATAAAATACAAAGACTTCTTGAAAACACTGTGTAAAAATATCTGCTGGTTTCAGAGTTGCTTCTGACAATACTTGTATTGATGTGAAACCATATTTTAACTTTGATATTATTAGCTAAACACTTAACAGCTAAGTCAAAACATACTCATCTTAAGCTCCAAATTTATACAATGTACTGGAACTCACTGAAATGATCATTTTCTCATTATAAGGGTGAGATGACTTCCTTTTATGAGAGTCTTGTGGCATCTCCTGAAAAACTTTAATATTTCTTTGTTAAATGATAACTAAAATATATGTTTATTACATTTTTCTTATAAAAATGAGAGCTATCTTTCAAGCTGAATAATGTTCATATGCTCTTCACTTAGGCTTTTTTTGTCATGCATGTTCCTTTTATCTACCTATTTTATATAACATTCTGGATCCTTGCTGACCACTTCCCTAACTTCTCTCTAGTTAAAATCATAATAATAAAATAAATAAAAATGTAAAAAAAATTACGTTTTCCAGAATGGGAACCTGTTACCACAACAGGAGAGTACTGAAATAAACTGGGGTAGCTCTTGGGTTTCTCACTCTTTGTCACCTGGTGGGTAGTAAGTACACTATCTAGAGCAGTAAAACATTGCTATTGACAATAGTACCATCCAACGGTGTGACATAAAACAAGCTGGGTAAATCTAATTGATTTTGTTTAGTTCCAAGAAGATGGCTTGTAAGTCAAGCTTCACAAAATTTTATGCTGGAGAACTATCTGAAATATGAAATTTGTTGTATCTTGTGTGGGGTGGAACCATTTTCGACATTTGAAAAAGTAGACTATTAAAATATCCAACTCTATTTCAACAGTTTAGTTAGTTTTAACTGGGCAGTTATTCATTTGTGTGTGTATGAGTGTATGTTTACATTTTTGTGCTTAAGGTGTTAAGTGCCCAGATGGTTATAGCTTCCTTCTCATTATATTATAGAATATCAGATTAGGAACCTAGATTTACCCTCAATTAAAAAGTACTGTGTGTACAGGAAGCACTAACAACTCTTTGTAAAAGCTGAAAAATCTGACTAAATACTTACAAATGGGAATATACAAAATGAAACATATTTCCCTTTGGAGGAAGAAGTGCCCATCATTCACAATACTGGTATCACTGGGTCTCACGTACCTCAATGTAAGACTTTTGATATTTGACTGTCAAAAATAAACAGTTTGTATTTAGGGAAACCAAAATTTTGTGTGATGTATCCCCTTGGATGCATATGTACGTGCACCTATTATAATTCGGTTTTATAAATCTCCAAGATTTAAAATATCAAATAGATATCTATGAAAGCACATCAATGAGTGCAGGATGGGTTTAGACTTCTCCAAAGTTTATCAGTAAAAATAAATAAATAAAATTTAACAATAATATATGGATGGCAGTTTAAATTTATCGAGTGTGGATGAGTTCATAAAGTGGAGATAATCTCTTACCAGAGTTGTAACCCTTAGTAAACATAGAACAAGTGTATTCTGGTTTTATGTATCTTGTGGAATATGTATACATTGTATTCTGTTGAAATTAATAATAGATACAGATAATACTTAAAATTTTAAAAGGGACAGCACTGAGTTTCATCCCTTGCTTATAAAAAATTAAAAAACATTCAGCTAAAATATCCTACTCTTTTAATACATTCAGAAATTGATGAAAAAAAAAACCCAGAAAATAAGCAGCCAACTTTTTCTAGGTTCTGAAGAGATTATATAGGATAAGAACTTACAATTTTGAAGAGGAGAGTGGAGGTTGAGTTTGTTACTAAATCAAATTGCAATTAGACTATGGCAAAGGTGAGGGCAAGGGACAATGTGTAAGTTCCTTTCAAGTGGCCACAACCTTGAACTGATGCAGTTTGAACTATAGCCTAATGAAGGGTTTGCTAAAGATTCACTTAATCCTAGCCCTGGTGATTGGCTCAAAAGTCACAGACTTTATTCTTACACTGCTTCAGTGTGCAGACTGGAAAATTCTCTCCCTCAACACACTGAGAGTTTCCACTGCCAAGAATGGAAGGTCTGAGTGGGTAAAAACCAATGAACAGGGGGCTGGTGCCCAGAGGAGGAAGATGCTGAATTGCCTTGGTAAAGGATGGATACACCACATGTTCAAGGCTTTGTGATGAGTGCAGTTTTTGGCGTTGCCTTTTCCTTCTTCTATGTGCTGGGATTCTGGAGCACACTTCCAAATTCGTGACTGTCTGATGATTGACCCAGTAGCTTTTCTTCAGGGCCTAAAATGGAGTGGCATGGGGGAAGACAGTGGAGAGAAATCCGAGATTAGGATTTATTTTAAGACTATAAATCACTGAAAACATCAAGAATATGCACTGTACAAGTGTCTTATTGCTTTATTGCTATGAAGGGACACATAACTAAGGCATCTTATAAAAGAAAACATTGAATTGGGGATGTATAATTTTAGAGGGTGAGTCCATGACGTCTTTGGGGACAGTACTGCACCAATGAGGCAGAAATGACATTGGAACAGTAGCAGAGAGTTTACATTTTAATCCACAAGCAGGAAGCAGGGTGAGCCTGGGCCTAGTAGTAATCTTTTGAAACCTCAAAACTCACCTTGTATGACATACCTCCTCCGACAAGGCCACACCTCTTAATTCTATCAAAAATAGTTCTACCAACTGAAAGCCTAACATTTAAATATATGAGACTACAGGGGTATGCTAGGAAGTTTTATGTATTTGACATAGGCTAGAGTAATTTGGAAGGAGGGAACCTCATTTGATAAAATGTATCCATAAAATCTGGCTGTAGGTAAGATTGTATGGCATTTTTGAGATTGATGGGGAGGGCCCAGCCCATTGTGAGTGATGCTACTCCTGGGCTAGTGGTCCTGTGTTGTGGAATATTTAACTATTTGTTTATGGTGTGAAATAGTTGCATACTACTTTGATTGTGTAAAGGCGTGCTGTATTTGTTCATGCTGCATGTATTTATCAGTGGAAGGAGGCCTGTTTAATTAGGTAAAGATGTGTTGCATTTGTTTCACCTTGCCTGCTTAAGGCATCTGATTGGCCTAATTAAGAGCTGAATGATCTAGGCAGAGAGATAGGCGTGGCTGGCAGGCAGAGCGAATAAATAGGAGGAGAAATCCAGGCTTAGGAGAAGAAGGTGAGGGAAGAAAAAGAAAAGAACGAGGAAGAGAGGGGTATGCCGGGGCAAGAAACCAGGCAGCTGCCTGCTAGCCAGTCAAATACTGGAGGAAGCAGGAAAGTAACACAGAATGGTAAGAAAAGTAAAAAGCCCTGAGGAAAATATAGATGAAGAGAAACAGGTTAATTTAAGTTAAAAGAGCTAGCCACAAAGGAACCTAAGTTAGGCTGAAAATTCATAACTAATAAGTTATGTTTTGATTTGTTAGCTAGTTCATGATCCAAAAGAAAAAGCCTGGTAGAGTACTGGGTGCAATTAGACAGCAGGCTGAGCAAGCTATGAAAAGCCAGCCAGTAAGCAGCATCCCTCCATGGCCTCTGCATCAGCTCCTGCCTCCAGATTCATTCTCAGTCTTAATTCTTGACTTGGCTTCCCTCAGGTGAACCATGATTCAGGATGTGTAGGCCAAATAAACCCTTCCCTCCTGCAAGTGGCTTTTGGTTATGATGTTACATCACAGCAATAACCCAAAGACAGGGAACCATTTCCATTCACACTACCACAGTGACAATGCCTTGGGTTATTTGGGCATCATCATTTATTCATAGTCATTCACACAAGAAAACAACAAAACAAAGCAACAACCTATTATGAAGGGAATCAATTGATGAGCATGACAGGAGAAGCCACAGCATTTCCCCAACATGAAATAGGCAATTTCAGTTTGGAAATATTTCAAATATTTAACATTTCTTCCTGTCAGTTCTAGATGATTCTAATTCTCTCCATGAAGGTAAAAAAAAAAAAATAGAAGTAACATTCACAGTATGACTATAACTAATACAAGAGAACTTAGTAATGACTTTCCTGAGATACATGCCTGCAAAGCTTATAACTGACCATGGGAAGCACCAGTAACCCTTCTCTGAAGTAGAAATTAAGCCCTTCCCCCAAGGTCAGTCTGACACCACAAAGAACAGACAGTGTCATTTCTGGCCAGAGTTGGGGATGCTGCTCCCCTGAAACCCTCCCTCAGATCTGTTACTCGCCCAATAGTACAGTCATTTCTTCCAATCTTTGCTTTTAAAGATGCTGCTATTTTTACTTCAATTAATGCTAAAAAAAATTGCACAAAACAGATTTTTCAAAAAATTGTTCTGCCTACTTTTTACTGATTCACTGGCTAAAAGTCTTCTAGTGATGTGCTAGCAACCTTGGGGCCTACAGGAAAAAAAAAAAAAGATATGTAAGAGGCCACTGTGCAGAAGCAAATTGCTTTCTTGCACTGTGTAAAGTTTGAATGCCATTGACATATTAACCACTGCAGCATCAGTAACAATACTGTTGTCATTACTGAAATTTATCAGATGGTCACATATTAATGTGTTTTATTGAGTTTACATATCTCCATTTTAAAAAAAAAAAATTTAGTCTCCACAAGAGAACATTTTACTGAGGATTAGACTGATGCCTCCCTACAGTGACAGAGTCAGAGACTTTTAATTTTTTTTATTTTTATTCTTGATTTTTCAAAACAAGTTTTTTCTTTGTAGCTCTGACTGTCTTTGTGCTTTCTCTATAGACTAAACTGGCCTGGAACTTACAAAAATCTCCTGTCTTTACCTCCTGAGCGCTAGGATTAAAAGAATGTGCCACTACCTCCTGGTTTAGAGGTTGATTTTTTTTTTTTTTTAAGTAACCTTAAAAAAAAGTAACCTTTAAGTATCATAGTCCTATGTCCTAAAGGAATGAGATTCAAACACATTTTAGATCATCAGAATCTTAGAGTTTCTCGTATATCCAGAAGGGGAATAGAACTAAGAAATATACTAGTAGCTTAAAGTGTAATGGTCAAACAGACTAGGGGTCAGCATAACTCCTTGTGGGAGGAACCCTCTGGTTACTTTATCACATGATTTATAGCATAGAAGATTAGTTGTTCATTTTTACATAGATTTAATTTAAGTATGTGTGTAGGGGTGTGTGTATGTGTGTTAGAGGCCAGCTTTGTAGTGTTTGCCTTTCCCTTTCATCATTATATAGGTTCTAGGAACCAAACTCACTCATGTCTCCAAGGTTTAAATATGGCTAAAATGCTCAGTAGGGAAAACCTTGGACCGGTGATAGTCACCAGTGTTTTGTGGCAAATGCCTTTACTGGCTAAACCAACTTGTTGCCTATAGTAATTTATTTGCACACAAAACTTGATTTGAATTTTAGCATGCATTTTGTTGAACTTATCTCTTTGTTACCTCTCAGGGCTGCCGTTGTGGCCTTAAGAATTATTCTTTTCTGAAACTGAATGTAATATAAACTGGAATCAAAGTTTTCTACAATATTATACGTTTCCTTAAAACCATGTAAAAAATCCTTTGTCAGATGCTTTGTATTTTAACACTTCTATGCTTCTTTTGTTATATTATACATTTTTATTCTTACTCATCATGATTATAACATATCACACAATAAAAAATTACTTTACACAAAGGAAAGAATTATTCTTTCCTTCCCTGCCTTGATATGTTTACTTTCTATCTTGTAGGATCTGTGGATATGCTAGATTATATATTAATGAGTAACATGGATTGTAGAAGAAGCAATGATTTAATAGTCAGTTGATGTCAAAACAGACAGTACTGAAGACCATCATAGTAAGAAAAATAAATCAGGAACAGGAAGACACAGAGGGCATGTTATCTCTTAAATGTAGAAACTGGGTTGAACATATATGATATATACAACATGAAACACAGGGAGGAAAAGCAAAAAATAGGCAAATGGGATTGTTTTAAATGATAAAGCTTCTTCCTTTTGGAGCATACAATAAAATGAAGAGACAAACAGCCAGAAACTGGGAGAAAATACTTGCAATACATCGGGTGAGGGACCATTACTGAAAATATGTTCAAGGATACAAGCCGAAAGGAGTTAATTTAGAAGCAACCCAAGCACTTAGAGGGTTATTTCTCAAAGAAAATAAATAGTCAAGAGACACACAATAGATAGATAGATAGATAGATAGATAGATAGATAGATAAATACATAAATAGATCTTCATCATGAGCTCTTGGAGCAATGAAATTTTAGACCAAAATGAGATCTCGCGGCTAGCAGAATTTAAAAGATTAAAAAGGACAGCAAATGATAGAAACAGTGCAGACAAAAGGGAGAGCAGGGTTGGTGGGTACATTATGTGTGATTTATTGCAGTCACTGTGGGATGCTCTACGGGATATGTTCTTGTAGATCCATGCAGCTTGCTTTACTCTGATTCTGCAACAAATTTCAAAGGCAGAAAGTATAATGATTCCAGATATGTTCCTTTTACTGTGGATTGTTTGAGCTATTCGATGGTGCAATGATTGGAAAATTTTAGTACTACTATTGTTTGTATTTTTGTCAAAAATGTCACTGCGATATTTATAACAGTTGCAGTGAATCCTATAACACTATAAAATACTAAAGTTGTATTACTTACAAGCACTAAATTAATAGCATTTTTTGTGACAAAAGTGGAAAACTAGTATCACTGTAGTGACAAAGGTCTCTTAAGGGTGGTGTACCGCTTCAGAGGTGGTTTGAACATCGCTAACTGTAAGCAGTGTGAAACAGCATCTACAGGAAGTTTATGAATACGAGGTAGAATCAGCAAATGGTAAGTTTAAATACCTTTGAGTAATGACAGTATTTCAGTGTGGGAGGAATAAGAGATGTTGAAAACCCATATTTTTCAGTCTAAATTCTGCCCTGTCATTTTCTAGTTATAAAATGTTCCAAATATTAAAAATCATTTTCTGTCTCCCTTGAAGTCTTAAAACACAACTAAAATGTTTCTGCACATTGCAGGGCTATTGTGAGGAACCATTTAACCTGTCTGGATCACTCAAAAGAGTTCTTTCTTGTATTGTTTTATAGACATTTAGCATACTCATTTCTTCTGTTCCAGATTTCTGCTTAGTGAACTCTGAACTCTTTACATTGACTTTTATCAGGTCTTCCAAGGGCACTACTGTTCCCAGTGGCTGGGACAGTGGTTTTAGCAACAATTCCTTTATATTATCAGGAAGTAGAGAAAGATTTCAGAAATGACACGCTAAAAGAAACAGATATAAATAGCAAAATTTGTAGGGTCAGTGAGGGGGATGACACATGGCAGCTACTATGTTCATCAATGGGAGTTTGTGGTGGTTTTATAGGTGATAAATTCTTCATTCTATCCTTGACCAACAGTGAAGGGCAGGAACAGGCTTTGGTTTGGAGATGTTTCTTAGAATATCAATATCTGAAAAAGGGTTAGTGTTCCTTTTCTTTTTTATTCTTTGAAAGTCAGAGTAAAAATCTAAATATGCACATGAAGTCATGTTTTAAAACTAAAAATCCATATAAGATGAATAAACATAGCACTTTCTCAAAAAGTGCCATCACATTACAGACCCTATAATCATATTTTCTGTTTAGATTTCTTTCATGTAAGTGTGGAGTATTCATATTTTTACATTTTTGGAAATGAGATTTAATCTTCTCACTTAACAAACACAGAAGTGAGAATGAAAGACAATTTTAGTTTGGCAGAATTTAAAATTCAAGAAGGTATGAAAGACAAACCCTGTACAACTTAACATTCCATCTGCATGTCTTCTTGTCACATTCCCATTCATTGTGACTTCATAATTTCTACCTTCTCAGATAATATATATTACTTATGATTTTGAGAACATTAAGTTATATTTCATCTGATAAGCATTTAGACTGTATCTGACAAATATTCTGGTTTGATTATTTGGTCTTGGCTTGGTGAAAACAACAACATCAACAAAACACAAGATTTGTTTCCAGTTAAATAAATTTAATAAGCTTGAAAATTCTTTAAAAAAATCTGTAGCATAAATTAGCCAGTGTTGTAAATCTTTTCTGACTCCTTAAAGATCAAGTTAATTAAAAATTAAGCAAGATTTAATGTGGGTCTTTTGAGTAAATTCTCCATAAAATCTGTGGGTGACGTGAGTTTGATAATTGTTGAAATGATCACTACAATTTAATCGTAATGGCCAAACACTGTGTACTACAATAGCTCTCTTTATGGGCACAGATACAAAATTCATGTCTAAGTAAATAGAATTCTACCACATCCTATGTAAACAACAAAGACAGCTGGTAGGTTTTTTTCTGGTTAAATATGTAAGTGAATTTCTGGTGAGCCATAGGAAATCTAGAGGTGACTTAATGAAGACTTTATAGGGACTAGAAATTCAAATGTTGTATATGTCAAATTGTGTATTTCCAAATATAACTGAAGTAGCAAAATATGAGTAGCTGTTGTAAGATCTTAGAAATCTGATTGACATATATTGCTTTCCAAATACTCCTGGACAATTTTACTCAGGCCTACTGTCTCACATCATGCAGGAGAATAGGTCTGAGCTTGTATTACCAGGGATAGAAGAAACAATAGCATTGGCAGAAAGCATGCTAGTGATTGACTAGCGAATCAAGAATTGTGGTTTTCCTCTATCACCAAAAGAAGTTATTGATAGAATTCTGAATGTGTAACTGAGTAGAAGGCTTTAGGCAAAATGGCTGTTCTATTCATGTTATCTATCCTAACCGCATAGTCTAAGCCAACCCATCTTTTGCCTGGATCACTATATTTGAAATGTCCAACTTGTCTCTTTCTATTATAACCCTGTAATTCTCTATTGTCACAGAAGCCAAATTATCTTTATGGAGCATAAATCAAGTCATGACACCTTTTTGCTTAAAAACCTTCATTGTCTCCAATTGCAATGAACTAATTTCTCTCAGGAAGTGGAGAAGCTTTCTGTACCTAGTCCCCACATATCCTTTTGACCTCACAATCCACCCCTGTCATTATCACTCATTATTACCAGCTTGTAAGGTTGTCTTTTTGTTCATATACTAGCTCACTGCCATTTCCTCTTTTATTATCTCCTTAGGGAATGTGTTGTAATATGTTTCTGGCCCAGACTTTTCAGTCTATCCTCAAGGTTCAGTTCTACTCTCAGCCCTACTTACCTTCAGATAATCACACACATGCTTATATTATTTTTATGATGATTAGCCTAGGGCCCAGGCATATAACTTGCTAGCTCTTTAGTCTTAAACTAACCCATCTTTTTTAGCCATGTGTCTCAATACCTTTTCTCAGAGCAGCATTTCAGCTTCTTTCCTCTGCATCTGCTGCCATCTCCTCATCATGTCTCTGCTGCATCCTTGTGGCATCTCTTCTCTGCTCTGAGATGTTCTCAGAGTTTTCTTAGTCTGGTAGCCTTACCCATACTTCCTGTCTGCCTTTGGCTAGTCAGTGTTTTTTTTTTATTATTATTAAATCCGTAGGTGGGACAGTTATTTTCAATGGAACAGAATACAATCCCCCTCCAGGGTTGCTTTTGCTATTCACTTTCATCAGAGATACTATCTTCTTTGAGAAGTTGGTGTCTAAAGTAACCATCTAGCCCAAGTCCGGCTTAACTTTTCAAAATATTGCTCCCAAGAAGATGTTGACTTACTTTTGTTGTTGTTTATTTATTACTTATCTCCTCCTAGCAGAATGCAGCCTTGTGAAGATAAGGTGTTTGCTCATGTTATGTCTGGAGCTCAATGAACAGTGCCTGGCCACATTTGTGCCAAAAGACACCTAGTGTTGGATCAAAATACTTTGGGGGAAGGAATATAAATGTGTATGTATTTCATTATTTATTTAGTCTCTTTCTGTGTGTGCTTGTGTGTATCTAATTCTGTGTGTGTAGTGAGTGTGTGGTGCACTCTCAGAAGCCAGAAGAGAGCATCAGAAACCTTACAGCTAGAATTACAGATGTTTCTAAGCTCTTTGATATAGGTGTTGTCAACCAAACCCAGGTCCACTGCAGAATCAGTAAGTGCTATTAAGTGATAAGCCATCTCCCCAGTCTCTAAATATACTTAAAAAGAAAACACACTATCTAGCTTTTCTTTTTCACAAATGTCATTTTTTAAAGACATGTCTCATGTCTTAATATTTCTGTTAAGTAATCAGTAAACCAATATAGAAAAATAAAAAAAAATCACCATCACCTGTTGTCACTTTTAAAGAACACTTAAGCATCCTTACCAAACACATTTAAAGACATTATAGTACATAAACACCTAATGATAGAATTGCTCTTTTCCAGAGAATAGCTTGGAAAACATAAAAATAGCATCAGTGTGTCTTATACGGGCAAAAGTAGCATCTTAATTCCAGTCTACCTGTTAATGATGGCTGATCACATCCTCACGCTGCACATCCCAAAGATGTGCTTGTGGGGATTTGGATAGGAATGGTCCCCATAGACTCATGTCTTGGAATGTTTGGCTCACAAGTGAACTATTAGAAGGTGTTGCTTTGGAGTAGGTGTGGCCTTGTTGGAGGAAGTGTGTCACCATGGGGGGGGTCCTTGAGCTTTGAGGTCTTTTCTTGTTTGTTTTATTTGTTTTTGTGTTCTTTTTTGATTTATTATTTATTTTTGAATAAGGTTGCATTTTTTATCCATGTATCCCCTTGTTCAAACTCCCTTTCCCCTCCCACACCTCCCAGTTACTCTCTCTCTCCTCCCCATCTCCTTATCTCCTCCCCAACAAGGGCAGGAGCTTCCAAGGTCCATATGTTCAAGCTAGGCCTAGTGAGGCAGGCTCTGCCTGCAGTCTGTGGATCCAGATGTAGAACTCTCAGCTCTTTCTCCAGCTCCGTGTCTGCATGTGTGCCTTTAACTCTCCAACTACCGTGGCAATAATCACTGAACTTCTGAAGCTATAAGCCAGCCCCAGTTAAATGTTTTCCTTTATAAGAGTTGCTGTGGTCATGGTGTCTCTTCACAGCAGTGGAACACTGACTAAGACCCACATGGCTTATTGATTATTTCCTTGAAAGATTCTTCAAAGGCTCAGAGATATGTGATAAAGTTGTCCCTATCACATAGTAGACACTTCAAAGGTGGCAACTTTTTCTATTAACACATTTTTTTCTTCAACTTTCTTGAAAATATGTGCAATATGTGCAAAACTTGATTTATCATTTCTTGTTGTGAAGTGGGGTTTGAGAAATATTCAGATATATTTCAAACCCTTTAGTATGTCACATTATGTTAACTGTCATTTTGCTACTTTATTCTGCTCACGACACACATTTCCAGTACCCTGTATCTCCCTATCTAAAGTATATGTAGCCATGAGTCACATTATACTCTTGTGGAGTTTGTATTCTGGGTTAAGAACTACTAGTCAAGGGAATGAGTAGACACTAGAATCCATTCCCATTTCTATATTGATCTGAGTTTTCAAAAAGGATGCACTGCCCTGGTTTATAAAAATGCATCCTGGAGTCAGTAGTTACCCCTACCATAACACATTCTTTCCCAAAATATCTTATTATGAGGAGACTATAGCTAGATGACACATGGGGATGGAATAATCTGCTTATATTATTGGACACCATCTATTAGATTAATTTTCCTTGGAGTAGCCCAGGATCTAAGGTGCTCGCACACAGGGAGGAGGGTGAGTCTCACCTATGACATGTGGTTTTGTTGTGGTTGTTGTTGCTGCTGCTGCTGCTGCTGTTGCTGAATGAGCAGTTGCTGCTGCTGCCGACGCCGAGCTGTCCGCAGCTTTTCAAACCGAGCCTCCATTTCTTCCAGGACTTTTGGAGTGTATCTGACCACCAGTTTCACACTGTCCTTTGCAGCTTTGAGAAGTTCCACGGCTTTCTCATGATGCTCCCCTTCCACACTCTAAACACATGAGGAGAGAACTCGTATGTTTTCTCCGGGGACTGATTTGAAATAAATATCTTAGTAAAAACTCAAACTTTGAGGCAGGCATAGCTCTTAGCTGTAAATTCCAGGACTCACAAGGCTAACACAGGAGGGAGGCCCAGAGTTCAAAGTGAGTCTGGGGTGCAGTGTAAGCTTCAGGTCAGCCTGGTTTACAATGTGAAAACCCTATTTCAGAAATTAAAACCAAGGGGCTAGTGTTGTATCTCAGATTGTAAGGTTCCTGCCTAGCTTTCATAATACCATGAGGTCTGTCAATACCACACACAATCCTAGTTGGTAGTACATGCTAAGCCCTAAAGAAGAACATTAGAAAATTAAGTCATCCTTGTCTATGTACTAAGTTCAAGATCAGCCTAAGGTTTAGGAGATCACAACTCAAACAAAACAAAACAATAGTAATAAAGAAAACAAAAATACTCTCCTACAATAAAATCCAATAAGAACCCCTAGAAGGTATCCAAAGTCTGCAACTTCCAGAAGACATAACAACACAATATCATCATCATTATTATATATGTTTATAACTGAACTACAAGTTGGTTAGTCTGTATTAGATACAGGGTAAATTACAAAGTTTGAGTCAGGAGGGCTAACGATATAAAAGACCTAATAGTAAGTCATAGTCAAATGGAATTTTAAAATTTCACCTGGAAGAGTAAATGAATGAGTCAAAAAAATTGAAGAAAAAGTTAGTGATTGAAGTACTATAATTTAGACACAAGGAAATGATGCTGAAACAAATAAATAATAAAAGCTAATTGAGATTCCATTCTCATACTCTAAATTTAATGTTTTCATTCAAAAGCTTAATGCTTTGAATTGCAAAGGATTAAACTAGCCTGCAGGGACCTCTATCTTCTTTCAATGGAAAGGGGATTCATAAATGAAAAGATAAAGGAAAAGTGGAATCTCAAAATCAGATGTCCGAAGTTTAAGTCTCTATTTCAGACACTGCACAAGGAAAGTAATAAGGCAGGAGGATGTTGGCAATAGATCAGTGAATTGGTCAAGCTTTTTTATTTGTTTATTTTTCTTTACAAGGGTCTCTCTCACAAGTCCATAAGCAAGTGAGTCAGTTATACATGTGTTTAAATAATAAAATATAAATTATAAATAACCCATAACTCATGGGAAAGGAAATTATACATATTTCTTTTAATCAAAGAAGTATAGATCAACATCACATATCTTATTTTAAAATTAAAAATGATAACTTTACATATGGTATATAGACAAGGACATTGGGAAATGGACTTTCATCAGTTTAATGGGCACTAGCCCCATTTTTTTAGAGGGCACTCTTGTTACTCATTGGAAAAAAAATAGCTATTATAATGAGTATTTTTTACTAAGCATAGCATTAGATGGGTACCTGCTGGCTGGAGAGATGGCTCAGCCATTAAAGGTTAGGCTCACAACCAAAAATATAAGAAGAGTGCCTGCAAGTACATCACAGAAATAAGATATAAATAAATTGATTAGAATTTCAGATTTTGAGATTCAGTGTAGTCCTTTGAACATCACAGCGTAGGCAATGTTTGGGCAAACTATGGTTATTTCAAGTGAAGCAAGAGCTGCTGAAGACAGCCCTGTAGAGAGTCTCTAAGCTGGGAAAAGAGATGTAAAGGAGAACAAAGTTGCAGTCAGATATTATGGGACCCTATGAAAGGATACTACCTGCTATCCCTTTAGCGGACACTAAAAGCATAGTTAGGTAGATAATAGATACATAGATAGATGACTTTCACTTTACAAAATTTAAGTGCAATAGCTTTTTTGTCTTGTTATTTGGATTAAATGTAAAGGGGACAAAATGACAGAAGATATAGCTAGAGCCTGAGTGAGGATTAAGGATTATCAGGACATTTAATAGTGGAGAAGACACAGTCCCCTTGGAGGGTTAAGATTTCACACACCACAAGCATAATAAGTAAAGAGACTTACCTGCAGCCATGACAGGCTGCAGACTAACAATGTTGGGACTGGGCCGCTCACCCTGACAATAACTAGGAAAAGCCACAGACTGTACCCAGAGGGGGACCACTCAGAATTGAGACAAACAAGTACCACCAGCTCCAAGAATGTTAAGGACGGCTTATATTACTTGTATACAGGTTGTCATCTTTCTTGCAGCAACACCAGTACCAATCACTGTTTGAGGAAATTTCTATTTACCTCATATCTGCACAGTCACCTCAACCCCATCTAAATCTGAAATTCCACCCCCCATCCTTTACTCCTTAAAAACCCTGCCCCAACTGGGCTGAGCGCTGTCCCTGATAGAACAGCTGTTGGAATACACAGAAAGCCCAAGGTTAAACTTGCAATAAAGGCTCTCCCACTTGCATATGTACTAGGACTCCTGGTGATCTCTGGGGAGCCCATGATAGGAGCATAACAATAAGAACTCAGGACACACCTGTATGAACTACAAAAAGAAAAGAAACTATTAGACCCCAAGAGGACTTTAATTATAATTTGAAATTAGTAATTACTAATATAAAGATATTTTAGAGGGTGTATTTACTTCAGTCCCTTGTCTTCAGTAGGTGGGTATGGGGCTAAGAGGGAAAAAGTTTGGATTTAGCAGTTCAGTCAGTTGTCTATGCTGACTATGAGAACACAGCTTGTTAGTTGAGTACCAAGCAGATAATATGGGAGTATGATATGGCCCGAGTGATCTGAAAAGACAATTTATGTAAATATTTCTCTAAATATGGATTAAATAGAAAGAGAGGTTTTACACAGCCTTTGGGTAGAGAGAGTATTTTATCTCTGGCTAAAGCCCAGGAAAATAAACTTATTTGTTGGTTATTAATTCATTCCTTTGGTTATTCATTCAATCGTTGATAGTCACTAATCAGAATTTTATTAAGCACTAATCTTAATGGTTATAGTCTACAAGTTTTTCAAGTAAATAAAAGACAAGGAAAATATTAATAACAGAAACCTCTTCAGTTTGCTTGTATATACTTTGTAATTTGTCCCAAAATGATATATTACTGTGTCAATCTTGCTTTCAAGTAAAAGTTTGATTTGCTTATCCAAAGCCACCTGTGTTTTTCCACATTAAAACTACATAGGCTTTTGTTATTGTTTGGTTTTACAGAGCTCTTATGGAGCACAGGCTGGTCTAGAATGCCACATGTAATAGAGGATAACAGTTGACTCTGGTCCTCCTACTTCCAAGTGGTAGGATCAGAGGTGTATGTCCCAGCACCAGATTTTCCTGTTTCATAACAGTGATTCACCCACTTCTGGGGCCAGCTGGTCAACCTCTAGAACTCGCTTTTGTGTTTCTGTGCTATTTGCTTTCCTTTAGTTGTGGAGAAGCCTATCATTTGCCTTTAAGCTCTATGGTATTTATTTTGCATGTCAACAGAGGGCCCAAGCATTAAAGCAGGGGCCACCAGGCACTTTTGACAGGGGAGGTGATAGAGAGAAAGCTGAATTCAGGCCCTGGGAACCACTGTTACCTGCTCCAGCTCCTGGCTCTACCCTGTCTTAATAGCAATTCAGAATGAGCAACTTCAATACTCTTCAAATCTAGAAACCTGGTCTAGATTGTGACAACTATTTTCTCTCAGGGGCTTACCAGCATCAATATGTCCTTTCCTTTTGCCTCCATACCAGAGCACAAAGCCTCAGTTGGAGCTAAGGCTGGCCCTTGCTTCTTTACTTCAACTACATGAAAATACTTAATGTGGCCACGAGGTATGCAATTCACTAGCATAATGAAAAAAAAAATGGCAACTGCGGTAAAGGAATATAAGCATGCTCGCAGTTCATTTCAAATGTGATGTGGTCACCAGATGTCTTCACATTTGTCTTAAGAATCAATCACCCAGGACACTGTGCTTTTTCCTCTGTTTGTGTCTGTTGCGTGCTTTGGCAGACATATGCTTGTCTTGACTTACCATGTGTTTATCCCTAGAAAGCTTTTAGTTGCTCAGTAGACTTTCAAATAAAAACAGATAGATGGACAACCCTCCTATCTCCTTTTCCCTGTTAGAGTTAGAACAAAGAAACCAATCATCATCCTATGGAAGTCTAGTTTTGTGAGTTCAAAAGTGTCAGAACACTTGCTCAGTTAGAAAATTTCCCTTAGTGTGCACTCAGGACAAGTTATGTCTTCCGCCTGGAAAGTTCAGCATCTTTCCTGCTTTGGACTTGATGTCTTATGCTTGATGAACATATTCCTCCTTCCTTGTTAAGTATTTAAAATATGTTGAAAACTGGAATACATTATAAATTTTTATAAATAAAAAAAAGTTTATTTTTAAAAACAAACTGTCTATGTAAAGCCCTTCTAGTTTAGGGATTTTATCTTTTTTTAAGCAGTTATCCGAAATCTGACTAATGCTGTAAATTTGTGACAAGCTTTCTACACAGGTGGGGATTTTTTTTTTTTTAATGTGCCTTGAGGAGTGTGAGAAGGGCTTCCAACGTTGAAATCAAATGCCTCCTCTCTTTCAAAACCAGAATTCTATTCTTTCGATTTTTATCCCATGCTTTAAGAATTTTATTGTATCTGTTGCAATTTGGAAGAGTTCTTAGAAAAAGAAAATTAGTTCAACGTAAGTCTTCCCAATGGACATCTCTAGGAAGAGGATTTATAAATGTGAATGGTGATGAAAAAGGCACATGAGTGCTAGACTCTCAGGAAAGGTTTGAGCATAGTGTAGTCCTGTGACAGAAAGACCAACACTAAAAAGGAACTTTATTCACCATACTTAAGCCTCAAGGCCTGTGAATGTTCATGGAAGTGAATCAGGTGCACCAGGAAGAATGGACACCTCCAGTTCTGAAAATATTCACGTCTCTCTGACTACAAATATTTAACATGTATAAAAATCAATACAGAAAAATTCAAACAATTTTATAGCTACTTTTGAAATTCATGAGGATGGGGCACTAAAATACTAAATATGGAAATCCGTAAGTGCTGGGTTTCCTATCAGATAAATGTATAAAGGAATGTTTCCATTCATGAAGCTGGAAAAGAAATGAGCTCAACAAAGAACCCACTATACATTTTTTTTTGTGTGTGTTAGCAATCTTGTGCAGTAGAATGTACTAGGACACTTTAAAGTTTGTTGACTTATTGGAAACTTATCAAAGTTGTGGCTGGAAAATTAACCAACCTTTAAACTTAGGCACATTCTGACCTTTGAATGCTTTAGCTATTTTGCACAGTGAGGTATCTAAATACTATTTCTAGCATGGTCTATTTCCTAGGTGATTGAAAATCCTCCTAAAACGAATTTGGATTGTACTGCCTACATGAACATGCTCACTGTATGTGCCTCCCTTTGTGACACAGCTACATTTTGACCAAGCTTAGACAGCAGAGAGAGAAGACTCCTACCCTGGGAAAAAATATTTCATATTATATGTATGGACTATGAACTGTGAAATGTCCATGCTTAGTGCTTTTCTCCAGATTTTCTTTTTGAAATTAAAATATAAAAACACCCCTTTCCCTTTTCCCCCTTCCCTATCCTCTGTCCAGCCAGGCTTTGATTATGGAGAACATTTGGGTCTTAACATGACTGAGTTTGTTATGAAGTACCTTCATGAAACACTATGGGGTCACCAAGAGGTAGTATGTCTCATGGGTTGTTATTGGCATGCCTGGGTTTCTAAGTGACAGCAGTCATTTTGGTTAAGGGATAGATGATGTTCTCAAGGTGTAAAAGACAAGGAAGTTTGAGATTATAATAATACCTTGGTACAAGGAAGTAGCTTAGCATGTTATCTTTGAAAAGACCCTTAGGAACATTCTCATCCTGTCCTTGTTTGCTTGTTTGTTTGTTTGTTTTTCATAATAAGGAATTAGGAACCAAATCAGCTGGGATTCATCTGATTGCATAAAGCTATTTGTTCCAGGATTTATTACAATGAATGATTATAAAACAATTCTATACCACTTTTCTAACTAATCCAGAAAGGAGGCACATGGCTGGTCTGAGGTAAAAGGAAACTAATAGCAGATGAAAGACCTGTCAAATCCTAGCTAACTGTGCAAGCTGGTTAGTGAGGCAACAGTGGGAAACTCCTGAAAGGGGCTCTGTTTTGAGTTATGGTTCTTGGCTTTGAAAAGGCCCTATGTAGTCACACAGAAACCAGTTCTCTTCCCACAAAGATGATTGTGACTATATTTTACTTTTCACAGAACTATAGTAAGGTTGATAAAATGTTGAAAATTTTAGTAGCATCCAGGCTTCTTCAAAGGTTGCACACCTAATGATGTCAGAAAAGCCCTTTGCTGTATTAGAGTAATAGAAGGTTTGCCTGCATTTACTAAGCATGTCAATTCAGTCCTGAGAGTAAAGGCAAACCTAGGATAAGATATTTGCAATCATCATCATAATCCAAACTCTTAATCAACTTCTATGCAATGATGGAAGACTAAATTCTTGAGAGTATAAAATTGTATTGTCGCAATGAGAATAGATCACCTTTGTCTTGCGCTACCGTCTCATCAGCAAGAACGATGCGGCACATGTAGGATTTTTTTGTAGAAAAGCTTTAATGTATCTTGAGAGGGAGAGCATAAGCTTATAAGGCGGAGACCCCAAACGGCTAAAACCCGTCCCTTATATAGGAAACTGGTCCCTGCCTAGGATGTGTCAGACTCAGATTGGCTGTAGCTCAATCGGGCGAGGTGACGCCACGGGAGAGGCAGAGCACAAGGAGTGGAAATTTTCTTTGCACCTGAGCAGTCTACTTATTTACACATTAGAGCACAGGATGTCGATGCCATCTTGGAATGGCGGCAGTGAGTGCAGCTTCTCACACACCTTATTCTTACGATGGTTTTAGTTAGGTGTTTGTCTTGTTTTAATCTTTTTTACAATTGAGTGTGTGCATTTATGCATGTAAATATATATACATGCATACATATATGTGTATTCTAATATACCTACTTATACATACATACATATATGTGTATTCTAATATACCTACTTAGTGAAAGGCTTACTTTCTTTTCTTTTTTTAGTGTGTATTAGATGCACATCTCACAATAAATATATGTGACAGGGCTTGAAAAAGCTAAGAAATTTGTCCTAGTTCTGGTAGTTAGAAAAACCTACTATCATAAACTGACTAGCTCTTCAAAGAATATAAGCACTTCCTTGTGAATTGACATTCAAAAACAAAATAATAAAGAGCAAATATAGAAATGCTTTCTTTTCTTTCTTTTCCTTTTGTAGGAAATGTTTAGACGAGTGCTTTCTAAACCACAGCTGAAGAACTTTGTGAAGTGAGATAGAGGACCTGGAGATTCCATGGTGTATTATGTCATAAGCTACAGTATTTTGACCTAAGTATTTGTGACCATGTGTAAAACTGGGATCCAACAATCCAGTCACTGATGGACAGCTAGTATGTGGATGCCATGTTCTAAACTATGGCAAACCTTCTAAAGCCTATATCCTCCGAGGTTTTTTTTTTTTATGACATTATTTCAGTGTGACCAGATGTGGGAAATCTAATCATCTTGAGCTTTGTGTAGAGCTCTGCTGAGTTGGTATTTAATTAGGACAGGAATATCTTTGAATATTTAAAGGTTATGTTCAGAAAAGAACTCTATGGTTCTTTGATCTTTCTCTTTTCTCAAATATGCTAATTTTTTCTGTTCTAAATGTATTATCTTCTGCTTAAGAAAAGTGGCAAGTGTATGAAATGTGTCACATTTATCCCTTGGAAACAATATGCTAATGTTCTCTCAGAGTACTTTTGTTCTAGCCTACGTGGTGCTAATACCCATCTCCGTGTACTATAATTTGTCAGTTCACAATCATACTCTGCTACTTGATTCTTCAAAGGAAGATGAGTCTTATTTAGCAGTCTATGTGCCAGCTTAGATTATGAACCCAATAAGTATGCAGTCAATAAGTCTGTCTATCAATTTCTCCACCACATATCCCTTTCCTTAATCTGCCATATATTTATTTAGCAACCTATTATACATGTATCCAACTATGATTGGGTATGTATGTATGTATGTATCTGTCTATCTATCTGTCTGTCTGTCTATCCATCTATCAATCTGTAACTTGTGTATATTCTACTGAACTAAGGAACTAGTACTTCTTGGGTCTGAATTTAACTGAATTTGAACTTTTTACTTACCATGTCTGTAAACCTAGAGAATCTGCTTCATATCTCTGGGCCTCAAGATTCTTATTAAAACTGAGTATAGAACATCTACTATGTAAAATCATCACAAACATTTTGAAGAATGTCTGGCATTTGCAAGGGTCCAACAAATGTTAATTCCTTGTTTCACTGCTATTTGTCAATCTTCCTGTATAACTTCAAATGCTTAGGAATAGCAGGAAAAAATGTAGTTGTACTTTTAAATAGATAGAGGTTTGCCTTATATTTTGTAGGAACAAAAGTTTATTATATAAATTAATGGAATGTGGGACTTGTTAGAAATGTGCTTGAAACCACTAAGATGAATCCACAGCTTTATTTACCCTCATGTAATCCAGCTGCATCATTTTTATACATACAGTGATGTGCTAATTATAAGTGATAATTACTTATTTTAAAAAAGTCCTGTTTCTCTCAGTTCCTCTCTGGTGTCATGCTTACCTAAGGACAAGACTACTGTGTAAGCATGTGGTAGAAGCATGCACAAGGTGTGGAACCTTGGGAAGAACAAATAATTGAACACTAGAAAAAAAACCATGAAGGTTAATGAAGGGTGGAGTATATGTAATTGTACATATTTCTATCCTATTTGAGTAGTTACAAATATAAAAAGGTTTGAACCATGAAAGTGGATCATGCAATATATTAGCATTAGGGAGCAGACAAAAATCCTGCCAGAAATAAAAAGATTCATAAATTTAATATTTGGTTGATCTCTGCCTGTCTTTCAGAGCTGAGGACTAAAATTGGGAATGTATTCAGTTTCTTTATCTCAGCAGTAATACTTCATAGTAACTGAATCTCAGTAGTGATGTTTCATAGTAACTCATTGGCATCTCAGTAGTGATTCTTCATAGTAATTGTACCTTAGTAGTGATGCTTCATAGTAACTCAATGGCATCTCAGTAGTAATACTTTATAGTAACTGTACCTCAGTAGTGACGCTTCATAGTAACTTGGTAGCATCTCATTAGTAATACTTCATTGATGTGGGCTGTCTTTCTGTATGCTGTGAATTATCATTGGATAATAAAGGAACTGTTTTGACCTATGGCAAGGCATCTTAGAAGCAGGCAGGAA
Source organism: Sigmodon hispidus (assembly GCA_004025045.1). Classification (NCBI taxonomy): domain Eukaryota; kingdom Metazoa; phylum Chordata; class Mammalia; order Rodentia; family Cricetidae; genus Sigmodon; species Sigmodon hispidus. Next base: position 238,955 of record PVIH01000745.1, read on the forward strand.
ATCTGAGCATAGATACAAGAGAAGGAGGGCAGAGTCAGAGAGAGATGCTGCAGGCTGCCATCAAAAAAACAAGATAAAAAAGTACAGGTAAACGACCAGTCACATAACAAGACATATTAATGGAAATAGGTTAAGATGTGAGTGCTAGCTAGCGATAAGACTGAAAAATGGGATAAACAGCTTGTAATTAAAATAAGCTTTTATGGGACCAAGTAACTGGGGGCAGTCTATTTGAGACTGCTAGTCTGGATCTTAGGGATAGTCCAGGCCAGAGACTTTATACTACACTTCATTGTAACTGGACCTCAGTAGTGATGCTTTGCACTAACTCTACTGCATCACAGCAGTGATGCTTTATACTGACTCTGCTTCTTCCCTATAGTAACACATCACAGTAACTCTACAACAGCACCATAGTAATGCATGGAAGTAATTCACCTCAACCCTTGATATTCTATCATCCACGGAGTAAGGAGATATTCCCAATAGTAGTTGAATTGAAGACTGAATTTTACCTCTTACTCGCTTCAGTATACACACACACACACACACACACACTGACACAGACACACACATACACAATCACATATATACTTATCTTTAAGTGTGGAAATATAAGCTGTAGATTGAGGTTTGAAAACAACAAAACTGCCTAGAAAATTGTATTTGGCAATGAGATTTTAAATTAACATAGTTATTTTTTTCTTCTTTTTAAAAATTAGCACATAAAGTGATGAGTTTTATTATATTTTATGCATATTTGGCAATGCCAGTATGATTTGTTCTCTTCTGCCACTGCCCTGCTGCCTGTCCCTTGCTCTCTTCTTGCTGGTTCCTTCCTGTCAAAAAAGTTGAATTTCTGCAGTTATTTTACCCTGCATTTAAACTCCTCCACCACATTCCTTACGATTTCTAGCTTCTCATGGTCCCCTCTCCATTTCATGGCACACACAGAGAGAGCTAATATGCAGATATTCAGTGACAGGCTTTAAGAGTCAGTACCAAGCCACTATGTGATGCTCTTTCGTTTTGGTTGAACTATGACACTTCCCAAAACTACAGTCATTTGATTTCCAGAAGTAGGTCTTTCCTTTCTCCAGATTCTTGCCTTCTCATTCAATGAACTTCCACTGAAGGTTGGCCCTAGAAGATGCTCATCAGTCATCTGTTATTATTGTATTCACCACTCCCAAATTGTTCCCCTGGATGGCCAACCTCATTCCAAAATAGAAAACTTGTTAATCATTTCTGTGAAGGCGTGGATTTACCTTTACAAAACTTTACCGCAGGTAAAGACCATCTGGTGCCTGAGGCAGGGCCCAGGTCAAAGAATAATCTAAGAAAAGTCTCAGGAATGTACCTGACAGCCAATAGATTCAAAACTTGGTTTGATGCCAAAAGTTTAAAGCTTAACCGATAAGTTTCAAGAGTTACGCTGCCTAATCCTGAAATGCCAAGATGTGTAACACCCCACTTACATATTTTTTTTTCTTTCAAAAACCCTTTCACTCCTGAGTTCAGAGCCAGATTCCCTCTGCTTTGTCAGAACATAGGGTTTTGGCCAGGATTCAGACATGTCTAAAAGAATAAACTGACCCTTGTGTGTTTGCATCAAATCCAGCTACCTGGTGGTCTTTGCGGGTCCCTTGACACAGGTACAACACTTTTATTTTTTTTCTAGATTTACCAGGTCTCCTGACTAGAGAACCCCTTCCTACCAGTAAATGTTTTCTTCCCTGAGATTAACTTGTAGTGTGATTTATTTTCTTGTCACTGACCGTGCAAGTCACATGATAGAACTTGAGATTTCAGGGACCTATTAGCAATGATATTGCAAGAGAGTTTTTGTGTCCACCTATGCTCTCCAGGTGCATGTTGTTCATACACCGAATCCACAGAGGCATTTTTCCTCTTTTTATGTTTTTAATTTTTTTCCATACAATGCACTTTTAGCATGTTTTCCCATTCCCTAACCCTTCCCAGGTCTTCTCCATTGCCCTACCCAACCAGCTTTATGTTCTCTAATTCTCTCTCCTCTCTTCCTCTCTGTCTCTCTGTCTCTGTCTCTGTGTCTCTCTGTCTCTGTCTCTCTGTCTCTCTCTCTCTCCCCAGCACCCCATGATCCTGATAGGTAAGTGCTTTGGAATGCTATGAAGCAGTTCTGTATACCTAGATACTGCCTGACTGGCATGAGGCCAAATTAAAAGTTCCAGCTTCCAGTATTTCCTGCAGGTTTTTATGGTGAATAGTTTGCCATTATAATTGGTACAGCTGCAAGATTGTGTGAGAGATTCCACAACTTGGAAACCAGGGTGTAGCATGTAGATTATTTTTTTTAATGAAATTCTTCTATCCTAACAGAACATAGGTCATTTTGTGTTCTCTCCCAGGCAACAGTATCTATTATGTGGCTATGGCATCATTGAATTAGGATTTATTATTTTTGTCTAATAGAATTGTACTCTAGCAATCTCATTGAGGTAATAGTTTTCAAAAGTGTATCATAGGAACAAACGATGGCTGCAATATTTTAATCATCCTCTTCGAAAGATCCATTTTAATATTTAGCTGTTTTGGAATCCTGGATACCCAGACAATTAGCATGCAATACAAGGGAGTTCTCTGAGTCTGGAGTTGTCAAATATATTTCTGGTGAAGTGCATAATGGACAGACATTTCTGTTACTGTGTAGCATGAATAGTTGAATGTAATAACACTTAATTTAATTGCAGAGATTCAACACTGCAGTTGCCTTCTTGCAGAAGTAAAAATTTAGAGAATATATCAGCTTTACTGTTCGATATCTCTTGGCTCTAGATACAAATGTCTTTTCCAATTAAATGCATAGCCACAGATAATTCTCGGCATTTGTCACCATTGTTTTATACTAAGAAGTTTTAGTTATTTTAAATGTTCTAACTTGATCAAACTTTCAAAAATTCTTTTCAGCTGGCTTCCATCCCCCCTATTTTAACTGGTCATTTTAAGTAGCCAGGACTATACACTCGGGGCATCTTTAACTCCTTCCTCAACCCATATCCAATTATCTACCAGCCTCTGCTGATGTCCTTTTATTGATATACATCAGTCTCTCTTCTTCTTCTCCTGTTTTAATTATTGCTTTCATTTTTGGAGATAATAATATAGCTACATAATTTCCTCCTTCCCTTTCCTCCCTCTATACCCTCCCATGCACTCCTCCTTAACTCTCTTTCAGATTCATGGTCTCTCCTTTTTTGTTGATGTTAATTGTTGTTACACACATTATAAATACAGTCTACTTAGTGTATATAATGATGCTTGTACGTATGTTTTCAGGACTGACCCTTTGGTACTGCATAACTAATTGGTGTGCTGTTCAGGATACATCTACAATACAAATCTCATATCTAAGGCTCAGAGATCATTTAGAAAAGGGGGACGGGTGAGCAGAAAGATTGTAAGAGCCAGAAGATTAAGGAGTTTGCTGTGAGATGGTGTCTCCTAGGAATGTCAGGAGCCACACCCATAAAGTTTTAGCAACAGGAATTCTAAACTTGAGCTGAATAAGGACAACAATAGACTAGGTAACGGGTGAGAGTTGGGAGAGACCCAAGTGGCTACAACCCTATCCAAAGAACTGCAGGTAACTAAGGAACTTGGAGAGAGGGAGAAATAGTCTGCTCTTTATTTCTTATGCCCTTCAGGCTCAGGACTCAGTCATCTCGATTTTGTTGCTGCTTTTGTTTAAAATCTATTGGTAAGTAATGACAACATGGCCCTGGGAGACACTGTCCCTGATTGCAGAGATTTAGCTACCTCACTTGTTTCCCCTCGAATCAAGTATAGCATACATTATTCACCTAGTGATTGCCAGCACTTTTCTGATGCTTTACATATGTCAAAACAGTTCTGTTTTATAAACAAACTGAGATGATGTAAGGGTTAGAAAAATGTCTAGGGCCGCACACAAGTTTCATAAACAACAAGTCTATTACTAGAGCCCAACCTGACCATCAGTAGTCACTGCTTACAAATGTCTACTTTTATACTAAGAAAAGGAAAAATGTAAGCATGTGTACATGAGTGTGTGTGTGTGTGTGTGTGTGTGTGTGTGTGTTTGTGTATGTTGAGAAACATTATCAGGTAGGTCTATAACATCCTTAATCAAACAAAGAAGGGAGAGCAAATGGTAATGTTGCTTAAATAGTGCTTTCAGGCATTGCTTTGAACTACTTTGAAATAAAAAAAAAATACAACTGTAATTGTCTAGGCAATTTAAATGAAAGTGATGGACCCCAGACTCAGGGTACTATCCTAGGGAAGGGGGGCCCCAAGAACCCAGACTCCAGACTGTTGATGCAAAAAAGCATGAGGTTTATTTCGTCTGTACAGGCAGGCTACCTCCCTGCCTCCGGAGCAAGGGAGTAGCAAGGGAGGAGCCCAGGTTAACAATCTCATATCTCTTTTAAAGGCTAAGACCATAAAATCACCATAGCAACTGGGCAATCCATGATTGGTCACTTTAAAGGTCACACTATAATCGTAAGGTTGCTCACAATAGTCATGGGGTTGCCTTAAGACCAGCTGGTTAGGGGGCTTTTACAACCGGGTGTTGGTCACTGCTATTCTGCTTGGAACTTCTGATATTTTAATCACAGTTTTGACTATTATGTCCTATCTGAGTTGATTACGACTATCTGTGCTGGGTCACTCTGTTTCCTGGGACAGAGTTTTAGACTTTTAGTTCCTTGTTTTCATGGAGGGGTGCTCTGCTGAATACCTGAACTGAATGCCTGGGTCAAGCCTTAGAACCCAGGGTCCTTCAAAAGGAAAGGATTTTAGCTGGATTCCACCAGTGATCTTGGGTGCAGCAGTATGGTCTATGGGAGTGTTGAATATGCTGACACTGTGATACTGTTTCAACAATCACATTTATATTTTGCTGTCTGTGTCAATAACATGCCCAGGAAATAATTCATACTTGTGTCTGTTGGCTATAAATCCATATTTTTAGGGAATAATGTTTTTGACTGAGAAATGGTGGAAAAAGATTGAAAAAGACTTAATGTTTAATTTTTGCTTTTCATTTAATGGCTCCTGAGATGACAGCCTGGAGTGCTTTCAGTCTTGACAGGTGTGAGACTGGAGAGGGAGTTTCAAATCGATGGACTCAGGAATTTCTCTGAAAGTGAAATGAGTCGGCTTTGTATTTCTTCTTTGGCATGACTAACATTGATCCCTTCTTCTCCCCCTCCCCAAAACAGCATACTGTTGTGACAGGGAAATACTATTATTTCCTCTATGACAGATTCATACTGAGATATGTTTCTTCTCTTAGCATTAAATTATTTCTAAGCCTCCTTGGTAGTCTCGCCTCAAATTCTGTCTCCCTAGGGGCCATTCTTTAAACTCTGTAATCTCAGGAATGAATCAAAGATTCAAATTGGATTATGTATTATATTTGCTTAAAATTGCTTTAGTGTTGCTGAGGCCAAAAATCTACAGCTCAGGGTAATTCACCTTTCTAAGTGTGCCCACACTTGCATTTTGTATGCTCAGTTTGAATACTCAAGACTCTAAACAAAAGAACTGGAGATTTTTCTAATGCCAGAAAGTCCATGTTTTGACCAGAGTGGTTCATAACTTTTCTCACAGCTTGGCATTTCCTTCTCTGTGGAGAACTGTCTGCTTGTCTCACCTCACTTTTCATACTTTGGTTACCAATACTTGTAGCGGGAAATGAGAATTTACCCAGGTAAACACTTGTGATGTCAAAGAACTAAATCCCATCAGGTTGTGGCCAGCTGTGGAGACCCGGGACAAGGAGGTGACTCTCTCTTTTTGGCCCCAGTGTGTTCCAGGGAAAAGCTCTATCTCATTCCCTTGTGTGTTTCTTTCTCCTTTTCATCCCATCAAAATTTCCTTTATTCTGTAAGTGTTTTTAAAATAATAATTATTACCAGATTATATAAAAAAGTGACTAAAAATATTTTGCAATATCTGGTGCCCAATAAATACTGCTATGACCTTATTAGTCAAAATATTCTGTATTGCGAAGTTGATCTATTTTACTACCAATTTCTTCCCCACATCTTTAGATGAAATTAGAGATAAATGCCTTTAATTTTGATTTCATTTAGTGACTAAAACAATGCCAGTGTTACTCAATAACATTTGGGTAAATATTATCTAAACTAAACTAATTAATGTTTATCAATGGTTTTGAAACTGAAATTTGTGGTTACTTTTTAAAAGATTTTTGTTTATTTTTAAAACCAAGACCTTAGCCTTCATTAGGAAATAAAAGCAAAAAACAAATGGAATTTGCTTAGTACTTAGAGTATATTCACAAGTTGCGTTATGCCATGTAAATACTAAAAGTATAGAAGCTTAGTAGCTACTATTATCATCTCCTAGCAATGAAGACACTAAGATTTAAGAAAAATTAACAAATGGTTCATCAGACTCTATGAGTTACACAGAGAAAGGTTGTGCTTTATGGCAGCTGAGCTCATTGAATAGCCTTGTGTATGTAGAGTGCTTCCCAAGTGCCTAGGCTGGGAAGTGAAGACCTTTGTTTTTCTTACGTTCTGGTCAATATTGTTACTACATTTGATGTTGCTTTCTTTGTTTCTAACCCTATAATTAGGGGCATTATCAGTAAAAATTTAATGCAGTGGTAGCTATATAAAATAATATATATATATATCTCCTTTAAGGTAATTTTTAAATTAAGTACACACACCCATACACACACATATATATAGGCAACATTAACCATATTATATACATACATTATCTATTTATCATTCATCTATCTATCTAACTATCATCTATTTATAGCAATAATCATTGCAGAAGAAGGGGCCATGAATTTGAGGGGGCTATGTATAGACATGGGGGAACTGAAGTGGGAAGAAAGGGATGAATATGATAAAATTACATTATATTAATGAATAAAATTCTCAAGAAATTCTTATTGAGAACATTCTGTTGATAGTCATTGGTTATTGTGGGCATGTTCTATAACTTTATTTAAAGTAAAAAAATAAGGAATAAAGCATGATTTTAAACAAATGTTAGTGGGATTAGGTTTATTGGTAGAGTGCTTGTCTACCTTGCTTGCAGCTCTTAGCTCCATCCCCAGCATCCTGTAAAATGAAAATGATGACCTGGATTTGTCTATAATTTCAGGATTTGTGAGGTGAAAGCAAGAAGATTAGAAGTTCACAGTCATCTTGTGTAGGAACCTTGTCTATGCTCGTTAATTAATCATCTAGTTAGTTAACAGTGGGCTAATACCAGTGAAACTTCCTCCATTATATCTGGCTCCATTCTTGTCTCTGCAGCATACAGGTATTTCTCCACCATAGACAATTTGCTAGGCTTTGCTTGGGGATGGGATGGTCTTCCTGGCACACTCATATGGCTTTCTTCACACATTTTGGATCTGCCTTTGTAACAGTTGTTTTTGTTTTTGTTTTCACCAAAGCTGCTGTGCCCTGTTGCAGGAAGGTTCTTCCTCTGGCATCCCTCTCATTCCTGGACTGTACTCTTACTCATTCCTTTGTTTTCTTTTGGCATTTGTGACCACCCAATATATATATTGGTTTTGCTTTTTGGTTTTGTTGAGATACAGTTTCTCCATGCAGCCCTGGCTGTCCTGGAACTTGATCTATAGACCAGACCTATAGAGAGACCCACCTGCCTTTGTCTCTCAAGTATTGGCATTAAGAACATAGGCCACTACTGCCTGGCTTACTTATCTTTATATGCATTTGATTATATGGTTTTTCCTGTTCTTTCTCTACACTAATGCAGTGTAAACACAAAGAAAGACATTTTCCTCCCTCTACTCCACTATAGAATCCCTACTGCCTCAAGTAATAAAATGTAAAGTAACTTTGCAGAAGGAATGAGTTAATAAATATTGAAGCTTTGCCTTGAAAGTAATTTACAACTGTTGTGGCCACACCTGAGCTCTAAATGATGTATTTTGTTGATGGGTGACCCTATCTAACATTTTTCAAGCTAAAGAATTGGGGGAACTCTTCCTCAGACTTGATACTTGATGGAGGGACTTGGTCCTACCTCAACTGTATATGCCAAACTAAATAGACTCACCTTGGGCTTTCTTGCCTTCTCTGGGGGGTGAACGAGGAGGGGGAGGTGTGCGTGTGTGTGTGTGTGTGTGTGTGTGTGTGTGTGTGTGTGTGTGTGATTTTATTTCTAGGATACTTGAACACACAAATTTTTCACATAACCAAATTTTTGTTTTATTTTGTTAAAAATAAAAGAACTAGGAAAAAGTAGGGTTCAGTTGGTAAGAAAGCTTCCTATATATATTAGGAGAACTTTGGCTCAGTTCTCTAGCATCCATTGTAAAAGCTGGGCATGATTGTGAGCATCTGTAACTACAGTGCTAGATACAGGGGCATACATTGGAGAATTAGTGGAGTTTGTTGACCAGAAGGCCTATCCCTAAAACATTGATCTCTGGATTCAGTGAAAGTTTTTCTTTCAGAGACAAAGGATGAAAATAGTATTGGAAGATACCCATGTATTTCTCTGGCTTTCATTTGTGTAATGACACATAATCACACACACACATACACACACACATGCATCTATGTACACGTACTACACATGACATATATACAACAAACACATGTTAAAAAAACACTAGAAGCCAATAAAAATAAAATTGATTTGGCTTCTTTGTGGAGTGTGCCAAATATGTGCAAAATTATATCTAACACAACTGAAAGAAAATATATTTTAAATACTGATGCCATAAGATGATGTATGATTGACAGTCAGCATCATGCAGCAATGTGTTATCCCACCCACCAATGTCACCTAATAAAATAGAAGCTATGTATGAACAGAATATGTACTAACAGTCTTGGGTGAGTAGCTACAATTAAACTGCCATAGCATGGGCAGCACTATTCGAAGGCAATTTTACATTGCTTAAGAGAGACTCACAGAGCAACTATTATTTGATTTGGATTTTGGAAATCTAAAAAGAGCCTGGCCATAAAAACAAGGGAAACTTCAGGAAAAGCAGCAGCCTACCCTGTAACCTAGATGCCAGGCTCTTTTCACACCCATTATAAAACTGGAGAGCTGAGAGGTTCCCTGTGGAGTTTAGTTATAGACTTTATTGAATTTTCTAAACCTGAGCAGAAGGGCAAAGCAGCAAGCCTTTGGTGTATTTCTTTTTGTGACATGTTGGCATGATATTTTCTCAAGCCATCCAAAGCTAAAGGAAAGCCAGTTATGAGTAGTATAGCCAGTTCTGCTCATGAAAAACATATCTACTAGCTTGTGGGGCTCTTGAGTACAAGGAGCTCCTTTTGGGTATGAGCTGTGTTTTCTTTGAACTGTTCCTTTCCCGATGTCAGGCACAGGATGTGGCCAATAAATCTTGTTGGAAGTTTTATTGATAACATTAAAGTGATATTCTCACAATATTGTTTTTCTCATGAGCTGTCAGTCTCTTTGCCTCTGTCGCTGGGGAATTATCCTCAGTCCACATGCCTGTACTCATAGAGCCCTGTCTGAGACAGGCTTTGGATAAAGTATCTTCCAGAAGGATTTCCACTTGTGGATTCCTATCTGCCACTATCTCATAGAAACCTTATCCTCATGTACCATACGATATGCATTCTGTGCAATTAGAGCTTAATAATTCAGTCGCTATGGGGTTTAAGGTTTTTTTTTAGTTGAAATGGTTCTCAAGTAGGTATAATTCTTGCATCTTAAAATGGCAGGTTTGTATACACTTTTTATTTGTGTGTGTGTGTGTGTGTGTGCATGTATGTATGTAGGTGTGTGAGAATGGAGTAAAGTGTGGTTGTGTGGTGCATGTGTATATGAATGCTTATGAAGGGCAGAGATGGATGTTGGATGACTTCTTTTTCTATATATATTTATCTCTCTATATAAAGTAAGTATATATATTTAGATAAGGTATCTCACTACACGTAGAACTTTATTAACTGGCTAGGCTGCCTGCCTGGTGAGATGTAGGATCCTCCTATCTTCATCTTCTTAGTGTTAGGCTTATAGATTGCCAGGGTTGCACCAAGCTTTCACATGAGCATCTGAACTCAGATCCTCCTGACTGTGCAGTATCTACTTTCCATACTGAGCTAATTCCTTTGCCCGTGAAGATACTTTTGATTGACCTGTCTAGTGGCCTGGGGTGTTATATTGCCTGGTAGAACATTGTCTGATGTATAGAATCAAATTTCCAACAAATAATTATCCAATTGAAAATGTAAACTATTTGAAGGTTAAGAATTCCTTATTAAGACATATGTAATTTATATATTTATATTTTATATTATCTATATATAATTTATAATTTATATATAATTCATAGTTAAAACTGTAGAATCACAATAACAATAAAAATTTTTTATATTGAATTGTAGTTAGTTTGGTGAAACTTAATCAATTTTTTTATTTTGCTCTTACAAAAGCTAATGTTAAATTGCCACTCTATCCCCATCCCATCTCTTAGAGATTAGGCTGCAGATACTAGACATGGCTGGGTAGCCAGTTCCTTGCCTTCTCCTCCTCATTGCCATTTTTTTCTTGTAACAAAAAATAGAAGGCAATATCCACGTCTGGGGAATCCAGCTCTGGGGGATTTCTGATCTTCACCTATCATACTCAGTCAGCTGTGGGCCTTACTCTCGGTATCACCATCTTCAAAATCATTTTCAGATCTTTCACTCTAACCATTTTTCTCCTACTACCGATCTCCAGTGTCTCTCAAGAATCTTAAGAGTTTCCTAGTTACTCTCACTAATTCCATGTTTTCTTCCAGAAAATTCTTGTCAGAATAAAGTAATTGTAAATCTTTTTTTTCTACCTTCAAAGGATAAATACAGGCTCCCAAATAGGATTTTTAAGGCCTTCTAGTGCTTCTTTCAGCTATAGACCTCATGTTATAGTTTTGCTATGTTGTCTCTTCAATGGAAGATATGCCATCAAACCTTATGACTCTGAAAGATCCTAAATTCTTAACTCTTAAATCTAATGAATGCTTAAAGAACTTGGAGTTGAAGAATGGATGTTGAAACACTTGACCAGGCAGAATTTGAAGACAATATTTGCTTTGTCATAAGAGGAAACACAGGCAAACTCATCTGGGATTTGAATGAAAGGATTGTTTAAATAATTTAAAAACACAGCAGTAGTGCAGTCTTTGGGAAAAATCAAGGCTTATTATTTCAATGTTTTATCATTTTTCCTTTTATCTTGCTTGTCATTAGCAGAGTGACACAGATATTGTTACATTGGTTCTGAAAGTGTAAGGGCATTGGATGTTCCAGTGACTTTCCCATAATCATCCTGCTAAAAATACAATTGCCTTGGATGAGGTATTTTTACTATCTCCTGATAGAATAATATAGTATTTTGAATGTAATTAACTCCCATAATCTCATAGCAGGTGGCAGTGTTAGGAGGTGTGGCTTTGTTAGGGGTGGGTATGGCCTTGTTTGAAGAAGTGTGTCACTGTGGGGGCAGGCCTTAAGGTTTTATATGATCAGAATATCATACCATCCAGTGTCATAGTCAACGTCCTATTGCCTGCAAGATTTAGGACTCTCAGGTTCTTTTTCTAGGATATAAACTGAGATGAGGAGTTATGTTCTTCTGTGTGCAAAATTCTAAGATAGGAGCAGTCACTGGGTATTGCAAAGGTATTCAGCATAATAATAGACTGATCTACTGTGTTTTATGTAACCTTCAGAATACCCCTGCCAGAAAGGCATTGCTACTTTTTCTTTATAGATGATAAGAGAGAGAGTCACAAGATAAAAGAACATACTGTGGCTGGGATAGTCTTAAGCTCTCCCAAAACTTAAAGTACCTGAAAATTAATAAGTCTCTCTCAGGAGATTGAAATTATCAATTAAGTATAAAAATTTCCAATTTCCATTAATAGTAACAATAAAAAAGTTGTACCACTGTTATCAGATGCTACATCCTAGTCAAGTGATTTAATGATTCATAAAAAGGAATTTTATCAAGGAAAAAACTCAGAATAGATAAAACTAATGGAATTTATGTCTTAGTGAACAGCTTCAGGAACTACCAGAAACTCTAAGCACATCAGGGATTTCAGAGTTGATGTACTGAGTTGAGATTCTTTTACACCCAAAACAAAATGAAGGCTTTTGTGTATAGCTGGTAAGAATCTGTTGGTTGGATTTCAATTTTCTGCTTTATTTTACCTCACAGACTCTGCCCATGCCATCCTCATCTTCTAGTTACATGGAAACTCCTTGGGACCATTAACGTTTTTACTTTGGTAACTTGGTTCAAGCTTTCTCACATTCTGGCAATCATGTTTTCCCTTTCCTCTGCAGCATCCGTCAGAGTATTTAATTATGATGCAGTGCTATAGCCTGAAGCATCAACTTGTGCTCTTTGTGTATCATCCTTCTTTCTTCACTCTATCCCTAGGAAGGACAAAGGACCCTAAAAACCTAAAGCATTTGACTACAGGTAAAATCGTGGCTTCATCTCTTCATATTCATATTATATTACATTGGGGCCATAAGGAGGAAGAAGAGGAGACTTGTGGGCATTACTGAATAGACAGAAGTAGCCAAGCACCCAAACTGGGAAGGGAAGAAGAAATTTACCCAGTAGGAAAGATTCAAGTACATGGTGTTTGAGAATCAAAAGCCAACATTCCTGTAGATGGTAGAACACTAGACTCATTCCTTGGTTTTTGAGAGCATTCTGGGTTTGTGATGTTTACATGAGATAGAAGAGTCTGTGAGGTCTTAAAGACATCATCTTCTCTTAGAACCCAAACATGCTGAAGATCTTGAGATAGGTAATCTTGAGACTGTGCCATATTAGCTCAGTGGATCTCAACAGCAGTCGTAAGTGTCCTAGTATTGTGCTACTAGCAGGAGATTTGGTACAGGGAAGAAGGTGATGTTACCATGGAGAAAAAGACCAGGATATGGGACAACTACAAACGGATTGATAAAGACATCCCCCAGAAACTGGAAGAATCAAGGAATCATACTCTTTCCTTGAGAATGTAGGTAGAGCACAGGTCTGTTGGCCAGTTGGTTTGGGGTCAGCAAAACTCATTTGGGACTTCTGGTCTTCAGAACTGTGACAGAATCAATTCTGTCATTTAAACCACCAAGTACATGGTGATTTGTGACAGGTGCTGTAGAAAAGTAATGTACATGTAAAGATTACTCTGACCAATGGGGAGCTAGACAGAATCTTTGAGGGAACTTTCCTTAGGTCGAGAAAGTACTGAATAGCTCATCGTGGTTATATAGATATTTGCATGTGTTTATATATTTGCTATTGTCATCTTTGTCTTCTGTCTGTCAGACCAAGTTCCAGGAGGGCAATAAGATCCTGATCTGGATACAGAGCTTAGTTTGGCAACTGGCACGTAATAATTGTCCTACAGATAATTTAATGGATGAAAAGCATTGCTAAAGTAACAATAGTGAAGAAAACCACAAACAATAAATGGTAAACATAACTAGGAGAAGGATTATACTAGACAGTAAACTGAATAGTCAAACACATGTCATTAGCCCAGCAAGTTGAGGTTTAGTAGGTGTGACTCATGGGTGGAAACAATTCCTTCATCTGATTGCTGGTCCTGTAACACTGCCTGCCTGGAAGTGTGTTATTGTTACTACTTTTGGTGAGATTTACCAGCACAATCTCACACGGTTTCTTAAGAGGTAAGAGGTAGGTTTCCCGATGCTAGTTTTTTAGGCTAAAGTCATGAAGGAGATATGGCAGTCCTAGCCTGTGACTTGTTCTCAGAAGTGGGTACAATATTTCCTTCTGTTTTTCAAAACTTAAGAGGATCTCTGTCTTGAGGCGGCTGGGACTGAAGGGGGAAGTGTAAATCAGTCACTTAAACTGCATCATTTTGAAGGTGACTGTGTAAAACAACATTGTACATCCCTTGGCTCATTCACAAATGTGAGCAAAGTGTCACCTGATGTCATTGTGAGAACAGAAACATGCTCCACAAGTAACCGAGATTCCACTTTGCATTCCTGTTGAATTCTAACCCAAGCAATCTCTCACCCTTGGCCTTCAAGAGCTGCTAGAAACCTGCAAGGGGCTCATTTTCAGTGAGAGCATATGATAACGGCTTTATTTCAGACCCAGAAGCCTGGAATGAAGTTGGGGATTGTCATGCTGAGCCCATAGGAAAACAGGAAGTTAAAGCCCTCTGCTCCCCTTGTCAATCATTGCCAGGCCTTCTAAGACCCAGATAGATTTGCACTGTGGTTGTGTGTGAATCAGTGTTGCTCAGCCAGCTGAGGGAAGGATAGGTGGTTGTTTGGGCCATGCTGAGGTACCCAGGAGAAAACAGTGATGGGCCAGGAAGGTATGACATGATTTTAGACACAATCAGGCTAAAGGTATGTTTCCCACTCCACAGCATGCTGAGACATTTAAATTAAAGTGCACTTGTTTTTATCAAAAGATTACAACCTTTATTGTGGTTCTTAACTTTTGAAAGGTCAAAAGTGAGTAGCTGAGAAAAACATTTCACCTTCTCCTCACCGAAAGTATGAGCCCATAAAGGTTAAGAAGTCTTGATTTTTTTCTATATCATGCATGAAAGCACAAGTTATTTGTGGCCATATTTACTTTTAAATTATAAAGGGGGCCTGAGTCAGAACTCCAGCTCTGCCATTTAGTACTTGTTAGGAACTTGCCTAAGGTACTAGATCTCTTTGGTTCCTCACTTAGAAAATGGAAATAATATTAACATCACTTGCCACAAAAGATCATTATGAGGAAAATGATACATTCATTATGTAAAGTTCTTACATCAGTGCCTGGCATCCAAACATATTTATCGAGCATTATTCAGCTGTGTACTGGGTCTGCTCTTGAATTGGACATGAGACAATGAAGAAAAATTACCACTGCCCGTGGTGAATACATTTTGTTGTAGAACTTCAACTTGCAGAAATATCTTATACTATATTTCATAGAAATTGAAAAACCTCATTTGGTTATTTTGTAATCTTCATTCCAAAGACATGTGAATACGATTTGAGTTCAAGCTTCTCTGCTGGGGTGTTATAGCTTCACACAGGTCCAAATGGAATTCTTGTTTTCTCTTGTTGGTGTAGAGTATCTAATTCAGGGCGTTGTGGATGAGAGGCAAGCTCTTTAGCACAGTCCTATAATCCCAACCACAGCTCTAATTCTTGATTAGTCTTCATGGCCCACCTGACAGACTCTCTGTGGCGCTAATTTCAGCTGTGAATCTCACCCTTCACTTGGCATAGGCATTTATAAAATGGGAAAAGGGCCAAGTACCAACAAGACTATTTGTTCTCTTCCTTTCCCACCTCTTTATTCATTCATCTGTTATGCTTAAAAAGTAATTAGCGATGCGCATACACTGTACCAACAACTTGATTTAGGTTTAACTACAGAGAAGCAAATGTAATTGTAATAGTCCTGCCAGTGGGCCTCTGAGGCAAGCTCTGAATTTCCAAAGCTAGCCAGGCCTCTTCTCAACAGGACATGTGATTTGAGTTCTCAAGTTGCCGTTTTAATTTTCTTTCTGTCCTTTCCTATCTTGTTCCTACCCTACTCTTGTTCCAATATACTAGTAGGCTATTGTACTTGAGGGTGAATGTTTAGGAGTTTTTCCTTTTAAAACTATTATGAACTAATTGTAGCTTTAAAAAAATGATAAAGAAATATGCAGGGACTTCTCCTGTACCTTTTACCCAGCTTTCCTTCCTATGAGCATTTTAGGAGACTATAAAAATAACAAACCCTCCAGGAAATAGACATTGAAGTAGCTACCAGAGTTCATCCAGATTTAATTGGGATTGATTTTTGAACAATTCTCTTTACAGTTGGTAATCAATTAACATGACAGTAAATATTGAAATTCATTTCATGTGTTTATTATGGGTCTGTGAGTTTAAATATGATCACTGGTTTTGTGGTGTGTGTGTATGTGCATGCGTACATGTGTGTGCACATATGTGTGTATGATTGCGTAGTAGTGCAGAATGTTCTTCCCCTTTTGTGAGGCTGATATGAGCAACCAGTAGGAAAATAGGATATAAGCAAGCTTAAAAACTACAAGATATTAAACATAATCAAGTGTAGTGCCACAAACTTTAAATTCTTTTATTTAGGGACAATAAGTCAAGAATAGAGTCCATAGACAATAGCCTGCACCTATCTTTCAGCTTCAGAATATAGGGTGGTATGTGTAGAAGAACTGGGCTATCATACAGTGGGATCAACAAGAATATCATCTAAGCTATAAAATCAGAGTCACAGAGATGCCAGGGGCCTTTGCGCTTGATACAACCATGTACATGTTACCTGTATTTTGAAATACTGAATGGCAAATAATCTTCTGATTAAAATGTCTGACAACAGGCATGTCCTCTTCATGGCTGAGTCTCTTTCTGTTTAGATAGCTTTACACATATACATGGTATCTATTATGAAAACTGGACTCTGCTTTCCCGGCAACTTGGTTCTTGCATGATTCTTCGTTCTGTTGTTTGGGACCTGGCACAATGGAGGTCACCTGGAGATGTCATCATTCTCCTAAACTTTCTCTTCTCTGGCCAAATGACTTAAGTCATTTAATAGTGTGCACTTCGAGGAATCATGCTAAATTATGGTTGAGCTCACTAGATCAGACTCTGGTAATATACCAGCTGACCACCACGTACCACACTGAAGGGCTGCACCATGATCTTTGTGTCTGTCACAGATATTTGAATAATCAATATCTCTACAAACACATTAAAATGGGTCTGTTTCTCTCTTTTACTTTTCATCCCAGTTTACTTTATATTGCTTTTAAAATCTTTTGGGAATACTTTTCAAGCATTGTTGTTTAGCCATGTGTCCTGACTTTGTATGTACAGTTTCTGGCATCAGGGCAGGACTTTATGGGGAGCCTTTTTAAGTGAAACCTATTTTCCCATCTATTGCAATTTTCTTATATCTTGCCTCTATTATTAAATATATTTACTGCCCCTGTGGGGTCCACACTGGCTGTACTTTTTAGAAATAATCCCTGAGAAAAAACTTGCACATAAAAGGGTGAAGAGAAGACCATTAGAAAGCTACAGACTTTAACTGTAACATTTTGACCTAGTAGTAATGTTAAATTTTAACTTAGCCATTAGCTTTTGCTAAGGCTTGACATAAGAAGTTACCATACACACAAGGACTCTGTATTTTTAATGAAGCTATATTAGGTGATTCAATGTCTCATTTATAAGAACCCCATGGGAAATTTCTTTTTTAGCCAGAAATGAGAAGGAAAAAAAAATTTCAGTGAGAGTTGAGCTGTTATGAGTTTCCTTCTGTTTTGATTTAAAAGAAAAAAATCAATTCCTCAATTGCTGCATATTTTCTTTAATTCTATTTATTGATCTCCCCTTCCTCTTTATTATCTAGTAGTTTATGTTATCATCTTTGTGTTAATACATGATAAATTTTGGCAGATATTGAGGCATACTCTTTCTAAATATAACCAAGACATAAAAATAAAAAATAAATGATGCCATTACATCATTTAAGGTTCTTGGGTCTATAGGATAACATAACGTTTAATTAGGTCAGTAGGGAATTATTCACAGATTGCTTATTAAAGTGAGGTTTGCCTTAACCTTTCAAGTCACTTCTCCCTAAAATTCACAGCTTAAAATGCTATGTTTGAAAATCTTCCTTATATATCTCCCAAAATAATACTGTGTTTCAAAGCAAACATACCAATCACTTGATCATTTGTTAACCTTGACTTTAGTCTCTATTACAGAGCCTCCAACCCATTTTACTGTCAAATATTTTATTTTCACTAAATACTGTGACCTGCATAAAATTATTTCTACTGAAAGGGCCTCTAGACCCAGATCTAAAGGCCCAGGCTTCTGGAATTGCATTAGCTACTATTTCTGTGACTAGGATCAGAACAGTGAGCCATATAGTTTCCCATTATAGAAAAATGCCTTGAGATGAGAGCCCAATAAATTGGACATAGCTTTAAAAATGTTTCTTTTCTAAGGTAAATCATTTCCTCCCTCCATTTTCCCTCTCCCAAGCCCTCCTGATACTTCCCTTGCTCTATTTCAGCTGAATGGTTCTTTGCACTGTCACTAATTGTTCTTCCATAGATAAGCGCATGTATGATTTAAACATGTTAAAAGTAGTTGTTACCATGTGTTGTATGGAGGTGCATTATTTTAAGTTGCAACTATTGGAGCTTGATAAACTGGGATACAGTGGGGGCAGTAACCTGACACTGCATCTGAAGCAACACTCTAGCCAAGACAAGGGTCAGAGCATTTGTTAGATCAACTGCAGTGAGCAAGTGATGCCTTTCCTCCTTAACACACTAGGCCAGACAGAAATTGTCTTTGTTGAAATTAGCATCTTGCTCCCTACCATGATTAATCAATGGAAGCTACTAGTAAATTGCAGCTTTTAAGTAAATGTGAACCCCGGAGTCATTGGAAACAAATGGGGTGTAAGAATGTACGTGTACCTTGTACATGGGGTTAGTAAGAATGTGGACATAGGATAAAAGTTAAATTGTATGCTTGGTAGAATTTATGGTTCTCCGAGGTTGAATATAGGAATAAAAATTTTGACCCTCGAATATTCTTATCATGCTCAAGAGAGTCTTTCTTCCAAGTTTATGACTGGAACACCCAGATGAACAGAGAAATGGGACCTGACTAGCTTCACAAAAAGAGGTGATGGAAACTTTTTTATTAATAAATATTTGCTGATTTTCACATAGCTGTATGTACAGAAGAATAATCTGTATGGTTCACTTTTCACCACCTTGATAAAATCGATATTACTGACCCTTTAAAAATCTCACTCACTTTCACTTTCTTTACAGGTCACAATTCCTTACCAAGGGTGCATATGACCAAATGACCTCAGGATGATTTTTGGTAGATGATGAATTTTCATCACTGCTCTTATAACTAGTAACTACTCTGCCTGTTTGCCTTTTAGCTGCCAAAGCTGCAGATTAGACACAATTTGTCTGTAACAATATGGTAAAACTAGGTCTGTTTGATTTCATTGTTGCAATGCTCCCTGCTGCTTCCCAGGTTCATCTCAAGGTCACAGCAGGAATAGATGCCTGACTGAAATGCCCGAAGCTGTGCTCTTTGCAAATGTGTGGGTTAGCCTCCCTCTGTTTGCTCCCTTGATAGATAGTTCAAAGTCAATTTACCTATTAGAATGATGATTAATATCATATATGGTTATGATTGCATTGCATTTCTACAATGCCTATGCACACATTTGGGTGATTTTTTTTTTTCTTTTTGCTATCCTTCTTCCCATTTTTTAAACCTATACATTCTTTTAGATCTGCAAAGTGTATTCAGAGAAATGATAAATTAATAACCCAAGGCATAGCTTACTGTGTATCATAATGTTTGATTCTGCTCAGGATCCTCTATCGGAAAGCTGGGCACTACAATTATCTTTGGATGAAGCTTTGAAAAGTGTTAGCAATTGAAAGGTCAATAAAACACTTATCTCAAAACACTATCTCCTAGAGAAAGTAAAGGGAATGGTAATTTGGGGTTTGAAATGATGATATAAAATATTCATGAACTGCTAGTTTTGGTGTTCATTAGATACAGCAGAATTCAGTGAATAGCTTTTGCTAATATCAAACAACTATTTCTACAATATAAAATAAGTTAGATATAACTTTATATATAATATACATATATGTTATAAATGTTAGTGTTCTCACCTGCTTTCTGGAGTTCTGACCAATAAGCAATAACCCAGCCTGCCTAGCGTCCTAACATCAAGAAATTTTTAAGAAGACTTCTCCCCTTTGCATCTCCTCTTATCACCCCTGACCCCCTGGACGTGCCCACCAGAGTTCCCTCACCCCCCTGTTTCTCAGACACCTCCCCCCCACACCTTTTCTTTCTCTTTCTGAAGCCTCCATGTGAGCGCAGCCTGAGAATCTCTTTCCTAGGCCCACACCCACGCTGACCATTGCGCAGCCGCCTTCAAGAAGCTGAATCTGCCAGGTACAGATATTCTCAAGAATACATAATAAAAATAATATAAAAATATACTTTTAAATGTAAAAAAATGCAAACAAGATTAAAGATATAAACAAAAATTTACCTTAGTTACCAATAGAATATATCATTTCAGATATGGTATGTTTTCAGATATTGTGTTTTGAGCATAAATCAATGTAGCTACAAGAAATAAAAATCTAGCTTATATATTAAGGCTTAATTTTTTATAATAAACGTTTTTGGGTTTATTTTGATAAACACCTATTTATATTTCTGAAATTTGTGTTCTTAGTTTGGTTATGTTTGATACAAGTGGAAGATAAGAAATACTTATTTGTTTCGAAGGAAGCTATTTCTTGAGATGGGTTTGTAGCTTGGTGGTACAGTACTTTCCTAACATGCACGTGGCTGTAGGTACAATGCCAAGCCTTGAAACAAATGAACAACAACAAAGTAACTAACTAAAACAAAACAAAACATTGAACTCACCTGCTTCTAGGAATTTCGGATAAAAATGGCACTGAAATTATATTCTTGTGAAAACTAATATAATAACAGTATTCTGCAAAGGAAATTCTATTCGATAATTTCTTGACATGATTTTCTAACTTGATATTTGCTATATGTGTGCAAGAAGACATGAGACCTAAAAATATGAAATTACTGCCTTTATAGGTTTATACCCATCCAATGCTAGGAAACTGGTTGGATATGGGCATAAAATTATTGTCTGTACTAGAATTTCAAAACTAGCTCCAGTCATGGGGGTTAGGAGGAGGAAAGTACTTAGGGTGAGAAAACTCCGTGTATTTATCTTATTAACATACCACTCCGTTCACTGATAGCAGCTGATCTCCTCTTTTGAGACCTCCGTGTCTTTCTGCTACCCCTCCGGGGATGATGCGGGAGATATAAATTGGGGAATTTTGTTCTTTTCCTCCCATGACATTAAAACCCAGGCCTTCATCAGTCTTCGGCAGTTCGACTACCCGAGGGTGGGAGTGTCCTTCACTGGCCGCAAAAGCTGCAACTGTGGCCTGAAAGAAAAGACGGGTTTTTGGTAATAAAAAGAGGGAGCTAAAGCTAAGTATATGAGCGTTGGGGAACAATTTCTTAGACATGGCTCTAGCATGCTCCTGTAGAGGGAAGAAACAGAATGTCTCCTTTTAGATGCTGTATATAACTCTTTTTCTTTGGAAAATCCTTGCTATAATCAACTCGGTAAGGCTTATCGACTGCCAAAAGTGAAACCGAAAACAAAACCACTGTAAAATCTTTTGGAGTTCTTTCAGCGACATGCAAATCGTCATTGAGGACTCCAAATAGATTTAATACACATACTACCTAGTATAAGTATGGAGTACATGCTGACCACAGGCATTTTCATGGGGGTCTGTACCAGCTTTTGCTATGGCACACAGTCTGTATTGTTGCCTGCACATATATATTTGGATATATATGTGCATATATATATTCATAAATACTTATTAAATAAACTGATGAGCACTTTTATATGTATATGCTCATGAAAATATGTGTAATCTTGCTATTTCCTAACCACTGGCTTAGTAAATATAAAGGTTTTTATTTTTTAAATTCACTATGTTTAAAACAAAATAAAAATTTAAATGAGGGGCTGAAGAGATGGATCAGAGGTTAAGAGCACTGACTGTTCTTCCAGAGGTCCTGAGTTCAATTCCCAGCAAAACCATATGGTGACTCACAACCATCTATGATGAGGTCTGGCGCCCTCTTCTGTAAAACTGTATGCATAATAAATAAATAAATAAAAAAAATAAAAAAAATTAAATGAAATACTAGATCAAAAGGTATTACTGTTCTACCAATATTCCATATTACTATGAATGGTATCTTATTAAGCTATTGATTATATCTCTCTTAATTGTACACTAACATTTCAGTTAGTACAACACAGGCAAACTAAACAGCGTGAGGCTCTATACTTAGGTATAACATGGTCATAGTTCTATTTAAAATTAACATATTAGTTTCATTAAATTAAAAAAATCAACTTACCATTAGTTCCCACCCAATAATAATAAAATAGTTTTAATCAAGAAAAGATTCTCTGCCTGCCTCTTGTATTTCATTTCCATTAGCTTGCTTTAGGCACAGTTGATTAGACACCTAACATAAAGTGATTTACTCTCAACACTGTGAAAATATTGATTTCCAACTACTGTACATTCTTTTTCCACACACCACATTATCACATCAATTTAGCATTATGCTACTGCCTGCATTTAATGAAAGATAGTGAATGGCATGGAAATAATGGCTTGGTTTTAGCTACATGCATTTGCTCATGCAAACCCTGTTGTCATGCAGAGGTTTTAATGGCTGACATGGATGCAATGCAGACAGCCCAGAAACAACCAGAAAATATTCTGCTATTGCAACATTATGCTGCTATCCTGCTGTTCTACATGAATAAGAAATGAGAATGGCAAAACGCTACATAATTCACTTTCCCTTAATTAAACCATGTCGGGATCATTTTTCTGTGTGTGTTCCACTTCAGAACAAGCAAAGCATGATGTAATGGTAATCATACCCTTTATTTGCTTGGGGTAGGGAGGGAGGGAGAAAAGGAAAAACTTAAAAATTCACAGTGTTTAGTTACACAACGAAAACTGAAAATATTAGGGGTGAAATAAAAGAACGGGTGATGTAACGCAAAGGAATTGAATGAAAAATTCTGAATATTCTTAGTGGTTCTTACTTCTTAGTATTATTAGGAAGTTACAAGCCCTTTATGAAGAAGGAAGTTGTGCTCTCTTAAAACATGTCTGTATTTCTAAAAAAGGAGCTGCAGAGCTGCAGAGCTGCAGGAGCGACTTCAGATTACCACTATAGTTTCCTAGTGATTCATCTTCCAGAAAGTGTTATGGTCCTCTTTCTGTATCCTTTTCAATGGGACCTCTGTAACCTCTGGGTTTGATCCTTTAAAGAACAGAAACAGTCCCTGCCACTAAAGTGCCAGGACTTCCTTTAGGTCAATGTCACTTTCTGCAAATTACCAATTGCCCAGCTGAATACAAAGCAGAATGCTGAGTCAATGGTGTCAGGTGAAGCCCTTCATATCTAACTTATATCAGGGCTTTCGGCCTGGGCAAATGTTGCTCTACATAGAATACAGGTTCTCTTGCATCCGCGGGATGTACCAGAAACCATGTAGAACTTGATACAGTGAAGCAGCAGATTTGCTTGTGCCAAATGGACATTAAGTGAGTTTAATGAAATCATTCTCCTTCCGTAAGCTACAGAAGCAGCAGAAAAGGTCAATTTTTCCATTAGGATTTTTACCTGGTAAGGAGTACTGGCTCTAGACTCAGGGCTGCCACTGAGGTCTAAATTCTCTTACAGTGTACACACGAGAATACCTGAAACACACACGCGCACAATCAATTACTACATCACTGGGGTCGAGTATATTTTTAAAGTTGCTCAAGTCTTACCTTTGCCGTGGCCCTCGCACGGAATTCAGGGCAGCCGTTAACAGTAATTGTTTCATGCATGTATTGATACACCTAAAATAGTCATGTAGAAAAAAAGAATATGTAAGAATATACTAATGACACCAATTCTTTCATTACAGATAGGACAACACATTTTCATGGGAGAATGATGGGTGCTCTTTATCACAACAGGTGAATCAATTGTCTTAGACCAAATCTCTCTCTCTCTCTCTCTCTCTCTCTCTCTCTCTCTCTCTCTCTCTCTCTGTGTGTGTGTGTGTGTATGTGTGTGTGTGTGTGTGTGTGTGTGTTGGAGTAAGAAATTTTTAAACTATATTTATTTATGAACTATAACTGTCCTTTTATTTCTGATTTTATAAAGCTATCAATATTTTAAATATTTTTCCATGTATGTATGTATGTATCTCTAGCTATAAAAAAGTTATTAGGTTACATGGATAGATACTTCTTGAATTTGGCAAAATTTTATAAATAATTTTCTAAATTAAGACCATGGAATTTTTACTTTGGCTTGAATTCCAACTGGTTGGGAGATATGTTGCTATTAAGGATACACATTTATCATTTTGAATGTTCAGAGTCAAACGTTGTAGTAAGCAACCTCTATATTTACTGAGTTCTTTAAGCGCAGAGGTAAAACTGGTATTCTAGAGGAACTAGTAAGGTCACGATTTGTAGAGTGAAGGCATCAGCTTTCATGGTACATTGATACTCAATACATGATAAAGTTGAGGTAAAACAAAGAATGAGGTAAGCCTGGAGCCAGAAGGCTGTTGAGAGCAGGCAGGTGATGAATTTCACTTTGCACCTTATAATATAATTGAGGAGCCATGAGACCGTGTTTCAGAATATGTTTGATTTTTCTGCCAATCTGGAAAATGGGCAAGGAATTTTAGCCAAGTAGGTTTCGAGGGCTCTGGCTCCTCAATGGCTCTCCTTAAACGGCAGATAACACAATAATTAGTGTTTTACTCACAATGACAGAGGAAATTGTTGGAACACAGTAAATAAAAACTGTTTTCCTTCTACAAGTCTAATGAAGCAGTCATAAAATTTTAGTGATATATAGGTGATAAAAAATAAAGACTTTCTCATCTTGCAGAAACGGAAGTATGGTGACTTTTAATAGTATACTTTGAAGAGAATACTTGGCAAAAAGAAGTTAAAAATGTTGGACTGTATACTGTATGCTTATTTTGAACTTACATAATGAAGTTATAAAATCTAGCACATAATGCATAGAGATAAAGTGTCCATTTGGCTTTATACTGAAGAACTTTACTTTGGAACAAAGAATGAACCATTAATTATTTTCTGAAAGAATAAAGTAGAAAAGAATGCCACTAAAGGTCTAAAAGAATAGTTTTTCCTTGTAAATATTCTTATGTTAAATTCATGAGTCAAAGGTCATTAAAAAGAACCCCAAATTGATTAATTACTATTCAACAACAATTTTCTCTTATTTGAGGCTAGCCTCTCAACATGTTTTGCTGGCTCATCATTTCTCAAATACATTTGGTTGGATCTCCTCAATACTGGCTCACACTAACCAGCGATGTTTTCAAAAGTAAACTGGTGCAATGATCTATCTTAGAGGGTGGTAGAAATTCAACTTTGAATCTATCTTGTAACTTTGAACCTTGCCTAACTAATTTGAATTAATTTGGTTGTTCAGCTTCTATGGGAAATCTGGAAGGGGTAAGAAGACACACAAGTATGCTACTCTAAATTCTGAAGGTTACTGAAATGACTACCAAACAAACTTCCATATCATCCCTGAAAGTGCATTATTTTGCTTCCTTGATAGTTCTTTCACAAACATGTTCTGTTTATTTGTTCTTATTAGCTCATTAACAGAAGTGCCCCCACCCACTCTCGGCCTTTCTTCTCTTGTTAATAAATTCTCCTGCATGACCCTTCTCTCCACCTCAACTCTTGCAGAAGGCCACTTGCTCATGTACAGTCTTCCCATCATCAAACACCCCTCATCCCAGCTGCCTGGTCAGGTGCTCACCTGACCACATATCTAGTGTGATTTTTAGCTGTTCCACTGCTGCTCTGCAGTGACAAAGCCAGGCTGGAGATCACAGGGCAGAACCCAACATTGCCGTCATTTTTAGACGCGCTTGTGTTTTTTGGCTCCTATTGTTCTCCAAACATAGCAAACCCTTCCTCTTGTCCAGATCTTTGAACATCCATTATTAAACTGTGATTTAAAATACTTGTCCACCTGGGAGACATTAATTTACCCACTTTAACATGATGTTTAAAGACCCAAAATTTGTTTCCTTTGATGTTGAAGAACTAGAAAAGCACCTCTAGTTTTTCAGCGAAAGTTCTCAGCGTCTAGGCAAGCCTGAAGCCTGCATAGGAACAAAGTTCAAATGGGAAAGGTAAAAGAAAGCGCTTGGCAAACAGCCAGCTAAAATAATAACTTTGTGATTCTTACCTAACTCTGTGATTTTTTTGCCTTAAAAACCCAGTTCCCAAAGTCACGGCACCTCCTCTGGCCACTGTCACACCTGTGTGTCAGAGCAAGGTCCTTGTCACGAGGCTCATAGCTTTTCAATAAACCTTGCTTTTGCATTTTGGAGCGTTTGAGTCTCTGGTGATCTTTTTGGGGGCCTCGTGAACAGGGCACAACAGTTATATCCCTGCTTTATGCAGAGTTACATTTCTCCCTTTCAATTCTGAGACTTCTGAATTTCATGTGTCTCATGTTGATTAGCTTTTCCAGGGAAAGTGATGTCTTTGCTCGCATCCACAGAAGTTCTTAAGAAATATTACTTAGCAAATAATTAAAAGATTGTCATCAACTGATTAAGACAAAAAGTCATTTTTTTGGCTAGTGAGAAAATGTAAATACTTAATAACTATGTCAAATTAAGAATTTTAAATTAAAAACTGAGATTCCAAAGGGGCAGAACTGTCTAGATAATTGCACAGACTTTGGAGGTTGGCTCAGAAACAAACCCTGGTTGTGCAGCTTTCCAATTGTAGGATGCTGGTCAGTTATGTTCTTGACTTCCTTGGGGCTCAGTGTTCTCAACTGAAAACTTTGCCTTAAAATGGTAACTTCCAAGTCTTTTATGAGGATAGATAAGGGCATAACAGTTTGTCACATGTAGTTAGATAACAGTTCAGTTTGCAATATCACAGTTGCCATTGTTGCTGGGTTTTTGTTATTGTTGTTGCTGCTGATGCTTGTCTTATTTGACCCTGGGATCTTTAGGGTAAAATCTCCCAGGATAAACAGTCTATGAACAGCTGGAGCTCTCAACAGGGAACAAATTTGCCCTCCAGGTGATGCTTGACAATGTCTGCAGCCTGTAAACAAGTGGTAGCTGCAAATGTACATGGCAGCAATTCTGTATCCAAAAAATAGTGAGTGAGATAACATTTTAAATTTTTTGTAATGCTAGCATACTAAATGAAATCAATCCAATGTTTTTATCTATCTTTTTTATTTCTGTAATGCACAGTGGATTCTGAGTGCTTGCTCTTCAAAAGTAAAAGAAGAAACATACAGTCTAGTGATTCATTCAGTCAGGCCATACTTTTGATACTCATTCTGTTTCCATTAGTTGTATAACAGAAGGAACTTCCACTCATCTCCTAAGGGGAAAGATGTAACCTTGTGTATCTTTCATGTCAAGGACAACTATAAATACATTTTATATTTTGAAGTATTTTGAAGAAAGTTGTCAGGGAAAGACAGTCATTTACCAGCTACCTGGAGAGGGTTCTTAAAAGCAAAAGAAAAATTGTTGTATATTCTTTGACAAAGGAAAATGGGGCTTACTACTCTCCGAATCCCTTGCTTCAGATGTCTGATAAATTTGAGCTACATCATTTGTAGGCAAATTCTGATGAGCAAGATGGGTTTCATTCATAGACCATTGAGACTATTGCAAGAAGGTTTAGCGAAGTTTGACCTTCTATTTCAACATTAGCAATTGCCTAGCTTTAAACACTCACTGATTCTATAACATTTTGAATATTTAGAACTTCCTCCAAGCTGCTGAAAATTTAGAAAGATGAGTCAGCTAGATATAAACAACAGGACAGTGGTACGTTGGTTCAGGAAATGCATTGGATCATGTGTTCAGCTGACATCCCTTTCAGAGTTATTCTATATTAGTCAGCTGTACTAAGCTATGAAAGGACAAAGTCTATTTCCAAAACTGAAAGAAGATTATTTTCCTTACTGATTGGTCATTTAAATTTTTTAATGACTGTTTTACATTTTACTTTTATGTTTTCTCATTTTATCAATGAAAAGATAGCTGGCACACATGAAATTAAAACCTTCTCTTTGACTTTGGTTTATCAATGAAGGTCTCAGTAGCATTGCCATTTAGACAGAGTGCATTTGAACTTTCATTTGTACAGAAGAAGCTAAACCCCACAATATAAGTTTTCAGTGTCCACATTCCAATCTTAAAAATTCTTAACAATATAAAGACATAGGAAAGGGCTCTCAAGCCTATGCTGTGGACTTGTCATCGTGAGACCTTTGTCTAGGAGACTTTAACAGTCAAGAGGTTCTAACCCTATTTTCTACTATGCATCAAATAGGCAGTAGAAGAAAGATAAAACACAGGACTGTTGGCATAGCTCATTATTCATTTCATGCTCTAGTTATGGTAGTTACAATGGTTTTTATTTCTATTTTTACTAACCCCCGAATAACGAAGATCTTTACAATGATGTCTTTAATATGTAGATGCTCAGCTGGCTGCAAGCTAAAATTTTTTCCTTGCATTTAAAGCTAGACTGACTTTTTAAAATGTCTTCTACTATAATAGAAGAATAGTTTCATTGTCTTTTGCATTTTGGTGTTATTTAAATATTTCCATGCTCACCTAACATAATCAGCATTTTATCTTCTCATCACAGTTTGGCATACCCATATGATTCAGTGTGTTCAGGAAGGTTTAAATTAGAATTAAGTGAGATGCTTCTGGGAAGCACTGGTTTTTTTTTCTCTATTTCCTTCACCAATGTGCATATATCCAGCTGTAGTTGCAGACATCAACTTCCAGAGAAGGAGCAAGGAAATTTATAGTCATCGAATGTGATTAACTGAGGGCCCTCTAGTCTATGGCATATAGACTGCTCATTTACATGTAGCTGCTCATTTCTCTGCTTGCTACAATATAAAACATGATATTTTTAGGGGGCTGGAGAAATAACTCAATGTTTGAGAGCATGGGCTCTTCCAAAGGACCAGGTTTGCCACTGAGCACCCTTGTCAGCTCACAATGGTCCATGACCCCAGTTCCAGGGGGCCCAAATCCAGGTCCTCTCCAGGCATACACTATACATAGGTATACATGTAGGTAAAACACCTATACACCCCCAAACACCAAATAAAATTAAAATAAGTAAAAATTTAAAAAGAAAAAAACCAAACCATTTTTAAGTCAAGCCAGCAAAATTAGATTATTTGCTATTCTTGGCCAAAACAGTTCCTGGTTGCTATATTTTCCAAGTAAATTTTAAACAGAACCATACTTCTCTTTCTTTTTTTTTTTAATGGGAAAAAGGTGTTTATTTGGCTTAGAGGTTACAGGACACCATCAAGAAAATAAAAAGCAGTAACCTGAAGACAGGAACTGAAGACAGAGCACAGTAAAACTCTACTTACTGGCTTGTTTTCCATGTCTTACTCAAAATGTTTTCTATATAATCCAGGACTATCTATCAAGGGTTGGTACTACCTAAAGTGTTCTGGGCCTTCCATAAAAATTATTATTTTTTTATTATTATGAATAAAGTCACATTTTCTATCTGTGTCTATACTTATTCAAGGTGCCTTCTCCTTCCCACCCCCACAGGTCACTCTCTCTTCTCCACATCTCCCGAACTCCTCCCCATCATGGGCAGGTGGTCCCAAGGTCCCATGATCCCAATATTGCTCAGTTCAGCATCCATTCCTGGCAGATCCAGCTTTCTCCCCTCAACATCGAGACTGAGTCAGGTGTTCCTCTAGAGGGAGTGGGATCCAAGGTGTCAGTCCAAGGTGTTTCAGATCCCAAGCTGTTCAGTGGTTGTGGTTTGCAGCTTGGGCACACTTTGCTTTTTTTCTTTTTCTTTTTTCTTTTCTTTTTTTTTTTTTGTTTGTTTAGAGTCCACTGATGAGTAAGTACATCCTCTGCTTATCTTTCTAGGTTTGTGATATCTCAATCAGGAGGATATTCTCCAAATCCATCCATTTGCCTGTGAGTTTTAGGATATCATTTTTTTCTTACTGCTGAGTAGTACTCCATTGTGTAGATGTGCCACAGTGTGTTAATCCATTCTTCAGTTGAGGGGCACCTAGGCTGTTTCCAGGTTCTTGCTATTACAAATAACGGTGCTATGAACACAGTTGAGCTAATGCCTTTGGAGTGCGACTGTGCGACTTTAAGGTATACACCCAGAAGTGGTATTCTTGGATCCTTGGGGAGATTGATTCCCAATTTTCTGAGAAACTGCCATAGTGCATTCCAGAGTAGCTGAACAAGCTTACACTCCCACCAACAATGGAGGAGTGTTCCCCTTGCTCCACAACCTCTCCAGCATAGAGGTCATCTATGTCTTTTATCTTAGCCAATCTGACAGGTGTCAGGTGGTATCTCAAAGTTGTTTTGATTTGCATTTCTCTGATGGCTAAAGATGATGAGCACTTTAACTTTTTCAAGTGCCTTTCAACCATTCGTAATTCTTCTGCTGAGAATTCCTTTTTCAGTTCTGAACCCCATTTTTTGATTGGGTTATTCAAGGTTTTGGGCTCTAGATTCTTGAGTTCTTTATATATTTTAGAAATCAGTCCTTTATCTCTTGTAGGGTTGGTGAAAATCTTTTCCCATTCTGTAGGCTGTCGTTTTGTCCTATTGACAGTGTTCTTGGCTTTAGAGAAGCTTCTCAATTTCAGGAGATCCCACTTACTGATTGCTGATTTTAGTGTCTGTGCCACTGGTGTTATATTTAGGAAGTGGTTGCCTGTACCAATTAGTAGAAGGGTATTTCCCATTTTCTTTTCTATCAAGTTCAGAGTGGCTAGGTTTGTGTTGAGGTCTTTGATCCACTTGGATTTGAGTTTTGTGCAGGTTCACAGGCTTGGTTCTATTTGCATTTTTCTACACACTACCAACCAGCTATGCCAACATCATTTGTTGAAGATACTACCTGTTTTCCACTTAATGTTTTGGGCCTCTTTGTCAAAGATCAGGTGTTCATAGGTTTTTGGATTAGTGTCTGGATCCTCAATTCTATTCCATTGATCCACAAGTCTGTTTTTAATGCCAGTACCAGGCTGTTTTTGTTACTGTAGCTCTATAGTATAACTTGAAGTTGGGGATGGTGATGCCTCCTGAGGTTCTTTTGTTGAGTAAAATTGTTTTGGCAATCCTGGCTTTCCTGTTATTCCAAATGAAATTGAGTATTGTTCTTTCAAGGTCCGTAAAAATAGTTACTTTTCTTATATTTCTTCCAATGCTGAAAGTTTTGACTTTTTCACTAGAAATTCAAATTTTCTAATATAAAAAACAAGATATAGGGGCAAACTAAAGCAACTTCATAAGAAGCCAAAATGAACTGTTTGAAAACACTGCTAGGGAAGGTATATGAACAGGAACAAAGATGTTTTTAATAAACTAGGTTGTCAGACAAACCTTCTTATCCAAAATATGTGAAGAAATTTTCACGTGTTCAATATGCAAAAAGGCATATTTTAAAAAAATCTCCGAAATCATTAGCAGGTATGTCATCAAGGAAGATACACATACATGTGTGGAAAATATAAAAAAGATATAGTCATGGGACTCAATGTGTGATGACAGCCTAGTGGCATGAGCAGTTTGTGGGGCCCCTGGTAGTGAGTCCAGAATTCATTCCTGGTGTATGAACTGGCTTTTTGAAGCCCATTTCCTAGAGAGGAACACCTTGCTCAGCCTTGATATGGGGGGGATGGACTTGGTTTTACGTCAACTGGATATGCCAGACTGCATTGACTCACCCTGGGTGTCCTTACCTTCTCTGAGGAATAGATGAGTGGATGAGATGGGGAAACTGAGGGAGGACTTAGAAGAGATGAAGGAAGGAGAACTGTGGCAGGTATATTAAAAACATTGTTTTTTTAAAAAGATAGTCATGATGGAAATTAAAATTATAATAATAATTAGATCATTCTACATACTTACTAGAATGTGAAGCATAAAAAATATGAACAATATAAAATGCAGACCAGAATTTCAAACAATGGAAACTTTCAAGCATTGCCAGTAGGGATATAAAATGGTACAGCCACTTGAGGAAACACGATAACAATTTTTATAAAGTTAAACCCACATGCACTCTAGAAATCCATTCATCTACTCCTACCGATTTGTTCAAGACAAATAAAAGTTGTATTCACATAAAAATGGCATGTGAGTGCCAAATAGCCTCTGTGTTTGCAATCGGCTTAAACTGGGAACCATCAGAGTAGATTGCAACCTTGTGAAAAATGGAAATGACATCAGTTAACTCATGAGCAGGAGGAGTGGAAACATGATGCTTCAGCATCATAGGAGCAAACCGAAGAGAAGCAAAGGCAATATGAACGGCGATGTGGCCTAGTGCTTGTCACACTCGAGTGTGCATTATCACTTCCTTGGTAGATATAGGGCTTTTAATTGGGAGTGTCAGAAGTTTTGAACAGAGTTCTTGATTCTTCCGCTTTGAAAACTCACTACTAAATCAAGACAATGTATTTGATATGGCACTTGACTTTAAGATATTCAAATATTTCTATTGCATTGAAAATAAAAATTGGACTCCATATATTCTTTTAGATCTATAGATCAGCTGAATAATGAAACAAAGTTCACAAAACTGAGCCCTGAGGTATTCATCAAAATATGTAAAAACACTACAGATTTTCTGAGAATATATTGTAGTGTGGGGAAACATAGGAACTATGAATCAATGGCTTATCTATACCTCAAAACTTAATCCCATTCAGTAGGGTATAGTCTGTGTCTATCAAATTAAGGCCTTGATATGAATGTGCATATTGTTTTGTTATGGCTAGATTATAATTGAGTATATGATGACAACTTAAATAGAACACCTAAAAACATCAACTTAGGGTTTGCATAGATATATATTCGTATGCATTCACAGAGTCTTACATACCATAAGTTGGTCTCAAACCCTCTAGACAGCCAAACATTACTTTGAATTTCTGGTTATCTTGCTTCTGCCTCCAAGCTCTAACCACTCTTATGGTTCTGTACATAATAGTCAAGCACTCTGACCCCTGAGCAACTTCCCCAGGCACATTTATTGTATATTGTAGAAATGTTTTCAGATGAATTAAAAATTGATTCCTCTAGTAAAAGGTGATATCCCAAAGGTAGACAGAGGCACTCTATCTATAGTTTCTTCCCATTTGAAACAAGGACATAGCTTTAAGTCTGGCTGAAAGCTGTAACTATCAATTCATCGTTCATATTTAATTTCATAACTTGTTTTGTAGTTGTGAAAATCAATAGTTTAAACTACAGTTTTAGGGTTCTTATAAACTAAAAAATTTAGGTTATAAGATTTGATATCTGGAGACAGTTATTATTTTTAAGTGGCACACAGCATTTACAAATGAAGACTATTTGAGTCAGCTGTAAAGATTCAAACCAATCTTGAGAAAGGTCCAAGGCAATAAGGTTCCAGAGTATGTTTTTTAGTATTTCTATGAACTCATTAATACTGTTAGAAACATATCACTTATTGAGATAGACATGACATCGTTTACAAGTACAAACAAAATAAAAATACATTGAATTTAAAAACTGGAAAAAAAAAAGCATGATGCATTGGAACTGAAACTTTCTGATTTGCCTTACACATTTCAGCCTTTGCACCCTTTTTATTTACTGCCCCATCTGCTATGAAGAAAGAACTGTTCATGTGATTGTTCAGCACCCAGCAATTATATTAGTCAATGGTTTAAGTAGTGGTGGTGATAATGTCCCTAAAAGCCTACAGCCCTGAGACAGGCTCAGAGTACTTCCTGTTTGGAGGCAGGTGGAGGCAGTGCTCTTATTTCATGTTCTACTGCCAGCTCAGACCAGTCAGGTTTGATTCAGACTGGAAGAAATGAGAGGCTTGCCTCAGGACTCTGGGCCCAATGG
Organism: Sigmodon hispidus; assembly: GCA_004025045.1. Taxonomy (NCBI): domain Eukaryota; kingdom Metazoa; phylum Chordata; class Mammalia; order Rodentia; family Cricetidae; genus Sigmodon; species Sigmodon hispidus. The sequence continues at coordinate 272,693 of PVIH01000745.1, forward strand.
CATTTTCTGTTCTGTGTCTTTCCAGAAAGAGATGCAATAGACAAGGTCTGACAAAGTGGTCCTCTATCTTTCATTTCCTGGGGTGCCCTCACCTTGCTTTGTTAGGCTGGTGGTGTCAAAGCAGGAAGACAGAATGCAGAAGAGGCTGTAAACTCACCTAGACTTTTGGCTACACTACAGTCTGAATGACACTGAAATCTCAAGGCTAGTTCTCATAATCAAGGTTTTTGTAAGCTCGGCTCCTTGACTCTGGCATTCTGCTGCCAAAAGATCCAGGCCACTTACAATTTACTTCCAAGGACATTAACTGGACTACAGCTGTGAAAAAGCTGAATGGAAATTGTCCATAATTTGTCACCAATCTTATGTTTTAGAGTGAATTTAGATGAAAATGCCATTACTAGATTGAAGAAAAATGTAGTCTTAAAATTGTCAGTGATCTTCAAAGCTGGGATATAGATATAGATTAGGAGAATTTGGGGCAAAATGATTCCCTTAAATATATGATCATTTGCCTACTCAATTTACAAAGAAATGAAGACTCTTTTCTGAATTACTATTTACAGATAAAGATTACTGAGAAAAACACATTAAGAAACTTCTCTAGTGTTGTTCCATGTAAATGATATAAAAGAGCTTCTGTGGAATGATATTTGTGAAAAAGAAGATTAAATGTCCCCTCTAGTCTGACAGTAAATGGCTTTTCCTTTGCTTTTAGTGTGAAAATTCAGAAAGATGTAGGAGACCTGCCGGTACATTATATAATCCACTCTTTAAAATCTCAACCAACTTGGAATTTTCTGAAAGTTATTTATAACACTTGTTTTAAGTGAATTAAAATGACTAGGCAATATACTTAATTTTCCAAAAGGAGCAGAAAATACTTGGTTCTGTTTTATGGCTTCACAAGTAATTATTCTGTTATATAAAAGCAAAATAATTAGTTGTAGAACTATAAAACTGAAGAATGACTCCAATTTTAAGAAACTGTGCCATTAACCTTTATTTCACTGCTTATTTTTATAATTGGTTTATAATTCCAGTGGGTAGTTAAAACATACCACTTTCATAAGGTAGCACACATTAATTCGTATGAATAAGTTAATAACTTTAAGGAAGAAATGAAATTGAGAGCACAAATAACAGCAAATTTCTTCAGGGTCCATATGGCAGGTGGCCAAACCACCAGGGAGAAGAATCTATCCTTGTAGTTCAAACAGAATATTCCCTAGAGGCAGATATTCCTGTCCTGTCCTTGTCACACAGCCAGACTCTGCTGTGACAGGAAATGCCTGTGCAAAATTTTGGGAACGTGTCATTTCCAATTAGTGTTGCTGTATTCAGAGTGAGTGGAATATCTCCACTTCCTTATTTTGAGTGAGATTTAAAAAATGCTTTAGTTTAAGAATGTTTGTTAGTCGGTTGGTTAGTTTTCATTTAAAAATTTATTTGAATTAGATGACTAGAAATCTCACCAAGAACGCAAGTCACTAAGATGTTGGCTCAGCAGTTTTGAAATTTTCCAGAAAAAGTGTGTAAGACTTACAAAAATCTGTTCCACTTAAAATACAACTTTGTCGGGAAAGGCAGTAAACCATTTTGGAACTGTTAGGTGATCTAATGTCATTGTTACAGAAGCCATATCAGTTAATCAAATGAAGACTAGGGAAAACAACTCAGTTACTTAGAGCTAGCCTGAATATTCAGTTGATTGGAATTAAAATTATAGGCAGTAAGGCTGTTGGATGTGGCAATAAAACCTTTGACTACTCAATTAAATTGAAATGTTAGATAAGTGATACATTTCTAGTTCATGTTATGCCATATAAAATATTTGATATGTGTATATTTTATAGCTAAGACTCCATCATAAATGTGTTGAGGTTATAGTTTATCAGGGGGTATTAGTCATGCAGTTAAGGAGGAAACAGTATTTAGTTATGTTTGGCCTCTAGAAGGTGAAGAGAGGACCAGTGGGATTGTGGTGGAAGATGTGGAATAATGAGGTTAATTTGGCATTGTCATCTGGTTTCTCATCTTTAAGGAGTGTTTCAGCAGACAGCTAAATATATAGGTGGTAAATGGTAGGTTATAAAATATAACTTTTCAGTCTTTTATTTAGTTGTCTGTCAAACTTCTGTGTCTATGGGATTCTCTCAGAGAAACATACAGCAAGAAATTGAGTCAAATTCAACACCTACTTTTAAATAAACCTAGCCTTTATTCTATATTGAAATTATCAAATCAAGAAGATTAGTTTTTTTTTAAATTTGGATAAATTATAAATGTTCATTTTTCAACTCAATTATATCCCAGGAGAAGAAGATACAAAGATGCAAACTTTTAAAAAGTGATCTTAGGTTAAAATAGTTGACCCACACTACAGAAACTGCAAAAATATAGAACTATACAAGTAAGAAATGGAATAATCTGTTACTCTCCATAAAAGAACAACTGGCAATAGCAATAGTTTTTGGTATTTACTTCTTGTCTATTTTATTTAGAAATTTAAAGTATCACTCTCTAGTATCTTCTTTTATAACCTGTCTTTTATCTTATAGAATGATCAGAAATTATGACATCATGGTACATATTAACTCTGTTTCGACTTAAGGCTTCAAGTCACTCACTAACACAGATGCACCATAATGCCTTGGATCAGTTCTTTAGTGAAGAACATTTTGTGTTATCTTACCACAATACAAATAAGCTTGGATTTTTTGCAAATGTTAAGCTGTCTTGTTATGAAAAGTTTTATGGATGCATTTATGAGTCAAAAGTATATGCATTACCAACATTAGTAGATATTGTCCATTCTATAAGGTTTTGCAAAATGCAACAGCATAAAAAATGTAGTCTAGTCTGTCTACAGATGATCCTGAAAGCAATCATACTCCAGATCAAGGGATCCAAATGTCCATCAATAGGTGAATCAATAAAGAGAAGTAAATTCTAGAATAAATTACTACTCAACAATAAAAAAGGGATGAATTATTGAATTATATGAAAGTATGTTTAACTCTTTTTATGAGTGAAAGAAATTAGAAAGAGAAAGAACACTATATAATTTATTTATGTCTATTTTGCAAGATTTTTTTTATAAGAATTTAGTGCTAGATTAACCAAATGTGGAAAATTAAGCAATGTCATATTTGCCATTAACAAGTTATTAATTTTCAGATTGTCAGAGGTTTAGAATACTATCCAATATTAGAAATAAGCCCAGTTCAGAAAACTTATCATTAAAAGAATGAATGCAAGTAATGTCATTCAAAAAAACCCCAAATCTCTTCAATTCATAGTCCAGCATTCATACTAATCTCTGCAATTTTTCCTTAGCAAAATAATTGCTGGGACAGCATCTTGAACAACACAATCACTGTTCTGCAGCTGATTGTCTAGTGGCTGTTTTGTTCTGATGGGATTTGCTTTTCAGTCCTGAAAGAGAGTTTGTACAAATCCTTAGGGTACATTTATTTGGTTTTGTGAATGGTCCATTCCCAGCAATGTTGGCAGGGACTGATTCCTTCAGAAACCAGAACAGCTGAATAAGCTATAAATATCTTTGAATTTGGATGGACTAATTAGCTTTTTCTTCACAAATGGCATGCAGATTTTATCCTTTGAAAGAGGTAGATTATGACATGCTGTTTAGAGGTCCAGAGCCACATCTTGAAGTTTGCGAATGATTTCTGAAATGTGGATGTTGTGGAGGAAGGTAACACCAGTTCTTCCTTCCATATCACCAGATTCACCCTATTCTGGATCTTCTTGATACCCAATTAGAGTGTAGACTCTCCCTTTCCATCTTCTTCAGTAGACCTCTGAGTATGGCAGTTCAGATAGAAAAAGGCTGTTAGTCTGTAATGAGTTCCTATGGAATTTTCTATTTTTCATCACTAGGCTTGGATAAGCTGAGTCTTCCCTTGACTGAAAACAGGTCCCAGAACTCAAAGTTTAAGATAATTTCTGTGTCTTGTTTTCCACATTGTTTCTGACTTCTAAGGCTTGTGTTCCTTGCACTGTGTTCTATATGTTTTAGAGAATGATTTAGAATAGCTGTGGTCCACTTCATAGAACACATGAGGATCTAATTTTGCTCTTGTGTAACTGTGTGGGTAACTATTCCTTATTCCTGCTCTTGTAAAATGTAGTAACTTTGGCCATTTCTGTCCTCCAGTCCAGCTGCATGTTTGTCTTGAAGTGTCCTCTCTGGCATCCATGATGGCAAACAAGCAAGACAAACTATTTTATACACCTATAAATGTTTATCAAAAGAATGACAGAAGCTGTACAGAAACTGTGCCCATATTTAATGATAATGAGTTCACCCAGGAGAGCTAGGCAGCTTTTGATGAGACTCCTTCTAAAATGGCCAGCCAGACCACTGAGCTTTAAGTGAAGGTCTGGTCCTTCTTTCTGCAAGGCTTAGCTTTGGTTCTGCAGTGAGACATAGATACATCCTTGGAGCTCACTGTCCTGCTGTGCTATTTTCTTGCTTTAATTGGAGAGCTTAATATTTCTTGGGACTCTAGTCCTCCTTTAGGAAGGTTAGTACCCATAGGAGCTCCACTTATAATCTGGCATGCTTTGCCCATGAGTTAGGTGACAAGTTATCTCTGAAATACCAGAATATCAAACCTAGACAAGCAGTACTCTTGGTCAGAAGGCTGCTACAACTCAAATGTGCCTCGAGCAGATAGTTAGGGGATAGGTCTATTAGGTATGTATACAAGAGTTGATTTTGGTTTTATCTATTTTATGATAAATATAATCTTATATTTTAAATATAAAAAAGGTTTTTTTATGAATTTAATACCCTTTGCATTACCTTAAAAGTGGTACCATATTTAATTTATAAATGTATGTTAACATGTATATAAATAGATAATTGAAAGATAAAAAGTCACTGTTTATTTACTGGCTGCTATGGTCTGAATGTTGATGCCCCCTTCCAAAATTCATATGCCAAAACTTTATCACTGATGATATTAGGCCCAATAAAGAATGATTAGTTGATAACAGTAGCTTTCAAAATTGATCTTAGCATAGAGAAATAGAAGGCTTGGTTCTTTCTTTCCTTCCTTCCTTCTTCCCTCCCTTCCTTCCTTTTTCCCTTTCCCCCTTCATTTCTTCATTCATTTTTTTCCTCCTTTTTTGTGTATATGTGCATGCTTGTTTGTATGTTTTCATGTTTTGGAAAGTGTACTTGTGTGTGTGTGTGTGTGTGTGTGTGTCTGTGTGTGTCTGTGTGTCTGTGTGTTTGTGTGTGAAAGCCAGAGTACAATTTATGGTATTAGTCCCCAGGAGATAATCTTCTTGATTTTTTTTTGAGTCTGGAATTTTTCAACTGTGTTAGGCTGTCTTCTCAGCCAGCTCCAAAGACCCACCAGTCTCAATCTGCCTTTATCTCTCCAGTTCTGGGATTATAAGTGTATGACATCACACACAGTTTTGTTCTGTGGTATACAGGGTTTACACTAAAGTCTTGGTAGACAAACACTTTACTGACTGGGCCATCTACATGTTTGGTCCTTTTCCAAGGAAATTATCCAATGACTGAGGTTACAACTGTGTTAACTGTAACCATGTAAACTTTTGCCAACACTACAGTGGGTGACACACAACTTAGTTGGAGGACATTTGATGACACTGTGTGAAAATGTGTTCCTGTTTTACCTTCTGTGCCTAAGTTCCTTCTGATTGGTTTAATAAAGAGCTGAATAGTCAGTAGCTAGGCAGGAAAGGATAGGCTGGAAGTCCTAACTACATTCTAAGTGCTGTCTTTTTATTCATGGATAATTGTAGCACTCACTCCTATCTGGGAAATGTCTCTTGCAATAGTTGAAATCACAACCAATCAAAATACAGAGTTATGGAGTTCAGTTCAAATGGATACATCTTCAATACAACTCCTGTACCTAAGGCTTATAATCATTTAAGAGTGTGTGGAAAGACTTGAAGAGCCAGAGAATCGGGGATTTTCTATAAAACTGTACATCTTAAAACATATCTGGAGTTTTTAGTTTATAAAAAGCTCAGCTGAATGTTATACATTATATTTTGCATTTTAAAATACTTGTTAATACATTATTTACTCAGATTTCTTTTCATTGTTTCTATTTACTTCATTTGAATCTCAAAAAAAGCATTCCTACCCATAACTCAATGAGTACTATACTATGGCACCTCTGTTTACTTCTGTTTTGAAAATGGGACAATGGACCAAGGCATAAGAATAGAAATGATGTTGAAAATATCTTTAGGAGACAACTGGTAAGACATGAACACAGTTGTGACTGTGTTTACCTCTAATCAATTATGGACCTGCAAAATTTGTTTTTAAAGTTGCTTCTAGATCAGAACCAAAGAGGGAAAAAGAGTAAAAGAAAAGTAGTAAAAATTGCTTTATCGATGCAACAAAACTCAGCAAAAATGATATGCAGAAAACAATGGTTGTTTACATTTGCGATGATAGGGTGAAGGCTTCTGAAATTTTTGTTTGGAAATTTTTTTTTCCTTTTATTTGCAAGGAAGTAGGCATGCATTTTCATTAGGGACATTGTTGGAAAAACCTCATGAAGCAAAACATCTGCATCATGATCATAACTGTCAGAAAGATTTCCTGGCATGCAAAACAGTGAGCGCGCTTGTCTCAGTCAGTAGAGATGCTAACTCATTAAAAGAGCCCAGGCCTGAAAATAAACCAAATTTCATTTAACATTTTGAAGTGATATGCCAGCTTTAATTATAGTACAAGAGAAGAAAGGCACAAAGAAGCAACATTTTGATATAAAAAATATTTCATAGGACATTTTCTCCCAAAAGTTGAAAAGTAGGTCAGTTTTATCAATGTGAATAATGATTTGAATCTGAATGCATTATTAACCTGCCTTTGGGGATGACAAGAATCTGCCTTTGTACTTTCATATCTTTCAGATTAAATCATATTTTTAAAAAATGGAGCTAGTTTGGAAAAGGTAGAGGGCAGATAAGCTCAGAATGTTTTAATTGGGCTGATGTGTTTTATTAATTACCACATCTCATCAGATAAGAGTTACCAATTCAGGATGGACATTCAATCTCTTTCTGGCACTGACGGTTACTGTCACGCTGCCCACTCATTTTTATCTGAGATAATTGTTAGCATGACTCATTGTTAAGGGAAAACAATTCTTGGATTATACACCTGTTTCACAGTCTACAGTTCCCTCTTTCATGTTCTCATTGCCTATCTGAATGCACATTTTAAAACCTTGTATTTAGATGTATACTGTCATTTAATCACTCTCACTATCTATGGGTCAAATTGCCTATTATAAAATTAAAGAAATTCAATGTTGATATAGTTGGGAGATCTGAAACCTAATGTCTGTATTTTTAAACTGGGTGGTGTGTCCTGCTGCGTGATAAGACTGGGAATGTGTGCTTACTTACCTCCTGTAGAGTTTATTTCTATATTACTATCAGTAGAAAGTGAAGGAAAGGCTGTGTCTCAGGACGGAGCAACAGAGAAAAGGGATGACCTCAATAACACAAGAAAACTACCAAGAGGGCCTTATAATGACAGGTTTTGCTCTGGCCGCTGAAACATTTGAGTAGGATGACTAATTAGATTATGTGATCACAAATATGGTTACAATGTGAGTTGTGTAGCTGCTTCCTACAAATAGAAACGTTCTCCCTTGGAAGAAAATCCAGAAAGCTTAAGAAAGTTATAAGATTCAGAAATCTTAGAGAGTTATGATATGGATAAAGTTCCTCTCTAGTGTTATATAAGCATTAGATGATTGAGGAAGTAAAGGTATTTGTCGGAGCTGCCTGCAAAGTATGTATCTTTCATGACTTATTGTCTGTTGGGGGGCCTGGTTTGAGATCAGGGGTTGCCTCTATGCTCAGGGTCCTGTTTTTCCTTTTGGGGGAGGGGGCCAAGATGGCAAGGAAGCTACAACTCAGCTTCCTGGAACAGGTTGACGCAAGCAAGTTTAATTTTATTATGAAGGGGAAGATTTTAAATACTTTTTTCCCTGACCCTCTCCACTGCCAAGGGAAAGAGCTTTAATTTGTTGGTATCTGCGGCTTCAGAGGTGGTCTCTTGCTGGTCTGGCAATATTGTGTCTGAACTCTGCCCTCATCAAGGCCCCACGTAGACCCCAGGTTGGCTTATGCAGAAGTGCTTAAGAGCATAGGTTTTAAGGCACTAGTTATCACCAGTTTGTACTGGCTGGGACTAGACTGACCTCCAGGCCTCTTAGAAACCCAGGTATTCTACAATTGTCCAAGCAAAAGTGGACTCTTCAGTAAACTTTCTCAACCATGATCCTATAAGTAACTCCGTAAGTGACCAAACTAAATAGGTCCAGCCACCTCCTCAGTTGGTGTCTTCCGTCAGGGTGTCTGGGGTGAACAGATGTGCCTCATCACTGACAGTCATTTGATAGGGTTCTCAGGGTACCACAAGAATCAACTCATTGTACATTTTAACACAGAAAATCTAGGAAGATTTTGGATCTAATACTTACTAGTATCTTATAAATGTGAGGATGAATAGTCAGCTGAAACTGAAATAAAGAAGAGTTAATAATTGACCCTGTGTGGTATTCATTAAGAGAAGAATGAGACACCTCTTTTTTCAAAATAAGAGAAAGTATATCCTTCCAAGGAGTTTAAAATGTTTCTTCTTTAAGTTGTCTGAGTCTCAGAATTGCTGCCAAGATTCATAATAAAGTGTGGGAGTAGTTTTGCCTGTATCATTCCAGTTGGAATGTGAGTCACTATAGGCCATTTCAGAGATGGCTTGTTTTTTAAATAGGAATTTGTGAACTAGGTAAGAAGATACAATGTTAGAGAGACTTAACATACTGTGTGTGTCTGTCGGTCTGTCTATTTGTTACAAATGACAAGGATAACCACTTTCTATTTTTAAAATTGTAAATAACAGAAAAAAATATTTATTTCTGCTCAATTCAACATATTCTTCAAAGGCCAACATTAATAAAGATGGAAGTCTCTTCACTTTTAATTATTTTACATAAATTAAAAGTTATTTAGTAGACATAAGGTTTTATAAAAGGAAGTAATCAGTGAGGCTATTCTATCAAGAGAAATAGGTCCTTGATTACATTTGAATAATATTCAGTTTGACTGCAAAGTAAGTAAGAGTCCCTTTTGTGGTGATATATTTTATGATTGTGAGCCAAGCATTTAAAGGCTGAGCTATCCCTCTAGCCAAGGTGATATATTTTATATTTGTTAAAATCAGTCTGAAACATAAGAGGACAGAGTCATCTCTCAAGCCTTTTTTGTTTTGTTTGTTTGAATTTTGTTTGTTTTTCTCAGACAGGGTTCTCTGTGTAACAGTTCTAGCTGTCCTGAAACTTGCTTTGCAGACCAAGTTGGCCTCAAAATCACAGAGATCCTCCTGCCTCTTCCCAAGTGCTGGGACTAATGGTGTGCACCACCACTGCCTGGCTGTTTGAAAGCTTTAGCCTGGTGGGTTTTTTTTTTTTTTTTTTTGTAATCTTATAAAGCAATCTTGAGATTGGTTCTTTAAATTCCTCTGTCTGGGTCTGAATATCTCTGTGTTCTCTTTTAAGAGGTTTTTCTAAGACTTTCTTCATGGTATTCACATTAATTGGCTTTTTTAATGATAAAACACAAACAAACAATAATATAATAAACATCATGATCATAATCCCATTCACATTATTTATCTTCTCCTTTACTGGTTCCAATTTCAAATTCTCTAGAGTAATATCAAAGAAAGACCAACCACCTTCCATTACACTACTTTCTCATTTTTATTGTGGAAAAAGTTCTCTCTCTGTCTTAGACACATTCTTCATTTTAAGAAAACTCAGTTTACTCCCCAAACTTGTTGTCAGTGACAATTCAGATGACTGTGAAGTGGGGCAGCTCCCTAGTGTGGTAGCAGCCCAAGGAGGGGTCCAAAAGAAAAGAAAAGAAAAGAAAAAAGAAAAACACAACCCCCTAGGGGAGGGAGGCCTTGTCTGAAAAACGTACCCAGATGAACATGGAGAAAAACCACATGTGGGTGGTTCTGCCTAATGAAAGCTAACTCCTAACACGGCCATGTGTAGTTCTGGCAGGTGAGTGGCAGCTTTTTTTTTTTTTTTTTTTTTTTTTTTCAAACTTGTGCCCCAAAAGATGAGTGCCAAATATAGCACAATTTCTAGTTAGTATAGAATGCAAACCCAGAGCCAGATAGTGGGGGAAAGCTGAAATTTCAGAGAATAGAATCACACACAGTCAAGCCATGAGGGTCAGAGAGTGGTGACTCGTGCCTTTAATCCCATCACTCAAAAGACAGAAATTGTATTTCTGTGAGTTCAGGCTTAACAACAAACAGTGGTAACACACACCTTTAATCCTAACTCTAGGATTATGATGCAGAGTTGGACCCAGAAGTTTATCAACTAAGAGGAAAGATATTTAAGACAGAAGGAGGCAGACATTCATTCATTCTGTACAAGTGACCAGCCAGGCTGAGAACATTTGAAGATAGCTTTTACCCTGTTCAGCCTGAGAAGTTAGCTGGGTGAGAATTGACTATGGTCTGTTTCCTCTCGCTGATTTTTCAATTTTTCCCCAATATTTGGCTCTGGATTTTCATTATATACTAACTAGAAATCGTGCAATACCCTTTAGAAAAAACTGTTAAGTGACATTTTGCTTTTTCAATATAGCTCTTCTTAACACAGTTTCTTTCTCTTACTGGTTTAGCTACATACAAATACAGTCTTCTCTTTCTATGTGTTTTAAATTCCTGGGCTCAGAAGAACTCAGACAGAAATGAAAGTTTTAATTCAAGATGGTTTAAGGCAGATGTTTGTCAAACATGGCTGTATAATCAAATCATGTGAAGACCTTTATAATACCCTCAAGGCCCTCTGGCTCCCAGCCCTAAATACTGACCAAACTGAGCAATGGGTGGGACCAGGGACAAGGATGCATGAAAGCTTTCTAGGTGATTCTTATATGTGAGGAGGCAAGAACCAGTGGGTCAAACACTATGAAATGTGAATAATAACAAGAATGTTAGGGATAAAGCGAGTGTGTGTTATTAGTGTAGGGTTTTCATCTTTCCAGCATGGTTCCAGGGGTTTAGTCCAAAGGAAGCCTGACAATGCTAGCTGTACTTAGAGATTTGTCTTTGGAATTGTCCTCTAACTGCGTTAGTATCAAAACCTACCTCTAGACAGCAGAACCCTGCCTTTGAACTTCCATTTACACCAGGCTGAGTCAGGGCTGAGCGCCTCCCTCTGGCCTAATGCTTGACAAGGAGAATCAGACCGAGGTGGCTGCCTATGATTATTTGCCTGAGAGTGACCCTCCTTGTTTGCTGAGGCATAATGAGGCCAGATATAAAAGGTGGGTGCAGGCACCTGGGGACAGTCATGTTCCCGCCAGTTACAAAGAGGAGTCAGGTCTCCTCTCACTGGGAAGCTGGTACTGTTAGTACTGTTCATGTTTTCCACATTTAGTTCTACAGTACATATTTGAATGGACTGCCTCTCATGCAAGAATTCTGTTCATTTTCTTCTACTTTTTAAAATATATAGGCATGTGTTCTATATTAAAGAGAAATCAAGAAGATATCAAGGCTCAGAGTACTATCTGTTGGAAATTTTAACCATAAATCCAAAACCTTTCTTTTTCTGGATGACTAGATTTTACTCTCAGCTTCCATCCCTATTTTTCCCTTTCTTGTGTTGTGTAAGAATCTGGCGTCACAAAATATCAACCCCTTCTCATTTACACTTTGCTATATTTGCCAGTCGTCTCTTTCATACCTACAAACATGTAAGAAAAAGTTTAAAAACATGTTTTATGTTGCCAATTTAACAGGATAGCATTTTTAATTTCATTGAAAAATATTTCAAGTTTTCAGTCCATATAATATCTATCCCTTAAGTGTACACTTACAGCTAATCAAACTGAAGATTAGAAGCATGATTTTAGCTTCTTGAGGCAAAATAATAGATAACAAGCTGACTCAGTTTTGATATCATTTCTTTTCTTTGATAATGCTTCAGTTGCCACCCACACGAGTATAGCAGTAATTACCAGAGGCCACCTACCTAGAATCATGGTAATCATGTACAAAGGTCTTCCCACATGTCAGCATTTATACATGCAAGGATGCAGAGACATTTTTCCTGCTGGTAAGAGATGAAAGAAACTACAGGGGTTTCCACATTTCTCTCATAAGTGTGTTATTTATCTTTTGATATATTTTCAGTAGAAATTCTCAGGCATTAATTAATCTACTAATCAGAGAATGACTAGTGTCTATCTCGTTTTAACAGTTGTTGACCTGAGAGATCAATGAGATGTTGCCTGCCCAGCTGTTCATCAGAGATTGTTGCTTTGCTTTAATTAACAAATTGGGAACACATAACCTTTGAATATGGTCACTGAAGTGTAAGATTTTTCTCAGAGCAGAAACTTATATTCTAGGTCCATTCTTGGAAAAATCCTAGCACAGATACTGGTATTCAATGTCAGTAACTAGGCATACTACATTTCAAAATGCCCTGCCCTTGACACTTAGGGAAGACAGATAAGATACTCATTTTACACAATGTCAGGATTGGTGTCGAGAAGTTGGAGTGTGAAGTAGAAGATAAAGTTAATGTGGCCAGGATTTTACTTAGGCATAGAAAAGAAAAAAGAGCCATATAGACAATTAAACCTGAGAATATGTAAACTTAATTATTTAAATGAATGTAGTTTATGAGATAAGTGATTGGTCTTCTTCATTAAGACCATTAAGGCCTGTGGGAACTTACTTTGATTATTTAGTTCATGTTTTCTACTCACACAATCAAGATAATTTCAGTCTCATCTGAGAGTTTTTCAGTAGAGGGAGTTCTAAAGAGACCTGGCTGTGTTCTTTATTTTTTCAAACAATTCCAAATGGTAAGTTAGATTGCTTAGTTCATTGGACTCTTTGGAGGTAGAATGCATGGTACTTCATCTGAGCACCATGAGAAAAACTTGGCAAAGATTCTCCAAGGCATAGAAATAAACCATGATATCTAATTTTTCCAATTATATTTTCAAAGTTTATAGAATGACCATCATAATTTTTTGAAGAATATACCTCCTTTTATCAATTTAATTTTATGTGTGTATGGGTATTTTGCATACATGTATACTTGTTTATCATATGCATGCCTGGTATTCATTGATCCTCTGGGACTGGAGTTGCATATGGTTGTCAATCACCATGTGGTTGCCAAGAATTGGACTCGGGTCCTTTGGAGAAGCAGCAAGTGCTCTTAATTGCTGAGCCCAAGCAGATATGGTTTAATTTTCAAAATTGTTAAAAATCATGTCACCATATGTTCTGTAAAAGTTTCCTCCAAGACCAAAACAGTCTATCCTGCACAAAACCTCTTTAAGCAAGAAGGTAAACAAGTCAAAATAGTTTCAAGAAATCCCTGAAATGGACTAGATTCACTATACCTCTTCCTGCCAGGGCTAACTATTAAAAAAGCAAAACAAAAAACCCCCAAAAACCTGAAATTCTATCATAAATGTAAAGAATATCTTCAATGAAATGATTGACTATCCAAAGTTATAAAAGCAGAAAGTTGCATTTTGAAGGATTCTGTGTCATAGGTAAATGTCAGGAATCTTAGGTCAAGAACAGTAAGAACTGAGAGACAGTGTGTACATTTTGTGTAGCTACTGCTTCCTTCTTTCAGGCATTCTGGAGGACAGAGACAGTGAAAGGAGAGAAGATAAGGCAAGTTTGCCATCTATTTCTGTCTTTATTCTTATAGGTTAGGGCCAAGAAGAGTAATGAAAAAGAGATAACAGGAATTGTTCCTTAGAATTAGTGTACATCCTTTGTGATATTAAACTGAATGTATGCTTATTTAAAGGCAGTGTCTGAAATACTGTATCTTATAGATTATTTTTCTATTATCAAAGCAAACTAAGACTGGATGTTTTTCAGCTTTTTTCAAATCCCATCAAACAGTTCTGTATATTTGAATTAGTTGTTGCAGTCAGAAATCTTCTTTTTTTCTTTTTTTCTGATTGTCAATATGAACATTGATACCAAGCATATTGATATAGAATTCAATAAATGCTTTCCTACTCAGTTTAGAAAGGAAACCAATAATCAAAATGGCCAGATGTGTAGATGGTTAAATTATTAATATTTTCATTATTGGTTCATGCTTAAGAAAGCATGCATTATAAAATAATTTTTAAAGTTAATGTTAATATTGGTTGGTCAAACACAGAATCTTCTAATACAGTGTAAACATTTTCATCATTGAATATTGAGTAAAGGGAAAATGTGTTCTAATTCTTTAATAAAATGGTGATAATTTCTAGAGTATAAGCACAATAATTTACACTGAAATTATATTTTCACTATTCTATGATTATTTAACTAATGAATGTAAAAATAGGATAAGTGTTTTGAAATTGCCTTTAAAGATGTAACTTAACAGAAGCCAATATTTATTTTACAGCAATTCAACTTGGGGATGATTCACTTGCATACTTATAGGATCAGATTGTAAACAGTCCACTGAGCCTAGTACTTGGAAGTCATAATTTGAATAATGCATGCATTTTCATGATTGTACCATAGTGTTTAAGTTAATATATTAAGGCAATTCTTTATTATCTAAGTTTACCTTTCCATAGATAAAAATTTAAGTGTCAACTATGATTCAGTTGCTTTATTTCTTGAAGTCATAATGTTATGAAGACCTTAGAAAATGTCTTTCTTGGCTGTCATAACGTGCCCAAATTAATTAATGTAAGTGAAGAGTGTGAATAGACTTCTTCTTCTTAATTATTGTTTAAACAATTACCTTTGCTTGACAGGTTATTTTGTATAAAATGTCAGCCCAATGATTTGAATCATACTTATAAATACAACTTTTGAACCTCAAAAATTAATTAATTATGATCTTCTCATGGGAGCATCCTCAAACATTTGAAATATTTATTATTGACAAGTTTAACTGTTGATAATATTTCATATCACTTGGATTTCTTCCAGTCTTTCTTTTCCTGGTTATTTTCATTTAAATTTTAACTTGTACCTAACTGACAAATTTCTATTATAGCTGTAGAAAGGGATGATTTTCTAGCTTGTTTAAGAAAGTTTGCCACTTGTCTCCAGTACCCCTGTTCCTGTAGAAAACCATCATTGTTGTCTAGGTATTTTTTTTTTTTTACTGGAAATAAGACCTTTCTCATAAATAAGGGAACAGAATACCATTAGAGAAATTTAAATGGAAAATTCTTAAATTTACTTTGTCAAATAAGAAATCAAAGGTCAATGGTAATTTTGCTCTCTTTTCTTCTCCCTTGACTTGTACTCTTCAGAATTTGGCTTGAGAATTCTGTAGAAAGATGTGTGCGGCACTGTTGTCTTTGTATCATCATATGCCTGCTGATATGTCAGGTTAGAGACACCTGAAGAAAACGTATGAGCTTGGCATAGTTGCACACCCTTTTAATTCCAGCACCAAGTGGGGATGCAGAGGTAAAAATATCTCTGTGAGTTAGATGCTAGCCTAATTTCATAGTGAGTTCCAGGTCAACTAAGGCTAAGAACTCTCTTTAAAAAAAAAAAAAAAAAAAAAAAAGGGGCTAAAGAAAATTATGTCAATAAGATTAGAAAACAGAATTCACTAATTTAGGCTCTTAGGGCCCCAAAGAGACTGCACCAAAATCAGGTAACCTTCATGGGTCAGTCTTAGGCCCTGTACATACACATTATGATCATGTGACTTGATCTAGTGGTACTTCTAATGGTGTGAGAGCTGTCTCTGATTCTTTCGCCTGCTTTTGGGATCCTTTCCTCTTACTGGGTTGCCTCATCCAGCCTTAGTACAATGGAGAGGGGTGCTGTGTCTTATTGCATCTTTGATAGGCCATGTTTGGTTGTTAGCCCTGGGAAGTCTGCCCTTTTCTGATGGGAAATGGAGGGAGGATGAGTGGAGGATGGAGAGAGGCTGGGAGGGGAGGAGGAATGTAATAAATGAGA
Source organism: Sigmodon hispidus (assembly GCA_004025045.1). Taxonomy (NCBI): domain Eukaryota; kingdom Metazoa; phylum Chordata; class Mammalia; order Rodentia; family Cricetidae; genus Sigmodon; species Sigmodon hispidus. Next base: position 288,738 of record PVIH01000745.1, read on the forward strand.
GAAGAAGAAATCTTAAAAAGTTTTAAAAGGAGATAAAAGTGAAAAAAAATCAAAATAATTGGATACCCCCCCAAAAAAATCTCATTTCTCCTCTCTATTTTCTTGACACCTATTCATATGGATCATTACAATATTTAGCATGAAAAACAAGTGTGTCCCATTTCTAGAAGCAAGCCAGAGAAGAAAGAACATACATCTCCGTGACAGTGATGAACCACTCACACAGGTAGTGTTAAGTAAGTGTGCTGTTGCATTATTATTCTTTGCTTGGCTACACAGTTGATTTTTATGTTTACTAAACCTTCTGCTTATTTGCATAATTCTAGTGATATTTTCAAAGGCACCTTTGATTTTAGGATATTCAGACACCAACTAACTTTGATGACTACTTAAAATTTTTCAATCTCATTTTTTGTCTGTGAAATTTTTATATTGAGGTATAGTAATAGATCAGTTTTAAATTATTAAACCCTAAATTTTAAAGAAAAACTTTTGAGCCCATTCATTTTCCTAGAAAAATGGTCAACAATTTATCAAACTCTTGAAAAAAAAAAACTAATGATTCTCTAAAGGCAGAAAACAGAATAACGACATGTATCTCCAGTTCCTTTTAACTCCCCATATACTGCTAACATTTGTGTCAAACGAATCATTATTTATTTACCACATGAATATTTGTGCAAATTAGGTCTTTAATAGAAGAAATATTTGATTGCTTATATCTGACAGACATTATGTATACTAATTTTCTACTGTAATTAAAATAGAGGATTATTTTAACCTCCTGTTTCATGAGCTATCTGACTCTCACTAAAACTTAATTAACTCTAATAAAAGAAATGGAGAAGAAAAAAATTCATGAACTTGGAACATCTGTCTTTCAAAGATTAGGCTTTGTTCTATTTCTTTCCTTATCCGCTGGACTTCAGACAAAAAAGACAGAACTGGAGTCATAATTTTTATAGCACAAATTTATTACTGTCTAAAAATCCATGGATTTCTTACACTTATTAAGTTAGTCTCTCTGTGTATGTGTGTGCATGTGCTTCTTCTATCTGTTTGGCACTCACACGGGAAAGAGAGATAGATGCATAGAAACACATGACAACATGCACACACACAACCCTCTCATTGAAACAAAAGTAAAAAATAGCTAAAATCTAAATTAGATGCTGTCTCACCATAAGAATAGCTGGGACTCTTCTGAGAAACATAAGTGGATGTTAGTGATGGGTAAGTAAACTAAGTTAAACAGAGAAGCCAGGAAAAATTCTGTGTGTGTGTGTGTGTGTGTGTGTGTGTGTGATAGATTGGAGAACTTTATGGCTTATTGAGTTCATGAAATTGAAACTGAAGTTTGATCTTGTGGTCAAAATATAAACTTGGATGTGTGTTCTTATATACAAAAGTAAATTCTAGGTACATATGTTTGAAAAATAAAAAAATTATTTTCATAGAAAATACAGGTATTTGGATGTTAGGATTGTGAAATTTTATAAGATTTCCAAGGAACACACATTATTTTTAAAAGTGAATATATAAAACTAAGAATTTTATTCATAAAAGTCACCTTAAAACAAAGTAAGCAAACATTTGTTGTCTTGATATTTGTATGTGTGTGTATGCTTGTATGTGTAATGGGAATCAGGCAATATCACTTTGACCTATAGGTATGGCCTTAGGGCCTTGAGGCCCAACTACAGGGCATGGCCAGGCCAGTTTAAGACCTGGAGAGAGACAGTGAGCACTTAGAGAAAGCACCAGACACAGTTCTATCATGTGGACCAGTTCAGCTTTCCAGGAATCACCCAACTGTTCAACCTCTTATATCAGTGAGTGTTTCATATAAACTCCTTAATAAATATTAGCTTTTTAATCAGTTGCTAATGATTAATACCAAATATATGTGACACTCAATGTGGAGCACCATTTGTAGTCAGAAGTCTCTGACCTGTCCGGGCCTGTGGTCTGAAGGAATCTTCCCACTTGTGGTCCCACTACTGTTTATAAAATAATTACACAAAGGCTTATATTAACTACAGACTGATTGGTCTGTGGTTAAGCTCATTACCAGCTAACTCTTACATCTTAACTTCAGCCCATTTCTATTAATCTGTGTCTTGCCACATGGTTTGTGGCTTACCTATACTTTTACATCTTGCTTTCTCAGTGGCAGCTTGCAGAATCTCTCTCTGACTCCACCCTCCTTTACCTTTATCTCTGTTTGAATTTCATGCCTACCTATAAGCTGCTTTGCATAGGCCAAAACAGTCTCTTTATTATCCGATGGCTATTCACAGCACACAGAAAGACATCCCACATCCCAGGACCATGGGTGGGAAGATTTCTCTGAACTGCAGTTTCAGAGTCAGAAACTTCTAACTACGTGTGTGTGTGTGTGTGTGTGTGTGTGTGTGTGTGTGTGTGTGTGTGTGTGCCTGTATGTGAGTGGAGGCAGACATCTGTCCCTTCCTTTAACCGTATTTAAGAAAGAGTCTCTTGCTTTGTTTTTTAATATGTCAGGCTAGCTGGCCAACATGTTTCCTGGGATTCTGTCTCCAGCTCTCATCTTGTTGTAAGAGCATTGATTTATGTGAGATTTAAGAATTCTAATTCAGATCTGAATGCTTACATGGCAAACCCTGAGCTCAATGGTACATTGCTACAGCTCTCATTGTCTACTAACACTAAACTCTTGAACCTTTGAACCCATTTTAGCATAAATAGCCATGAGCATTTGTGGCCATCTTAAGTGAAAAAGATGCATATCATTCCTCATAGAGAAAACATGAAAATGGATGGTCATAAATGAGAGAGTAAATTAAGAATAAGGTTATTCACAAAAGGATTTTAGGTGGCAATTAAAACAAATAAATTGCTTTTAAAGTATAACTAAATCTTAGTACTAACTATTAAGGGGAAAAACTTGATTTTATTAATATAACTATTACATTTTCAATAAATAAAATAGAAATAAGCACATTTAAACTATATTTGTGTATATTCTAAAATACACATGTCTTTAAGTTTGGAATATGTTTTTTTTTTGAGAGAAAAGACAGGAAAGGGAGCATGAAAGAAAGAAAAGAGAGAAGAAAATAGTTGTTTTGCATATATTTGGATTATGTATGGTAGCAATTTTATTTTTTGATATATTTGAATCACTGTTAGAAATAACAGAAACTGGCTGATGTGACAGTTTGTAAGCTAACTATTTCAATGGGATTATATAAATAGACTTGTCTCTACATTGACAATACTAAAGCAAGAAAAGGTTAAGTGACTTCTTCAACTGGGGGGAAAAAGTTGTCATCTATGGTGCCCAAAAATAGAAGTTCTGATTTCCACTCCTGTGAGCTCAAAAGAAGACAAAATGTTCACTTTGTTTGACTGATATAAAATACAGCTTCCCCTAGGAGTCTATTATTTTGAACTACTGTGTAAGTACATGTAATTACAAGCTTCTTGAAATATGTACTGTTTATTTTATCATTTGTAACAGCAAATAAAAGCTTGCACTGTGTATTTACCCAACAGTGACGTGAACAGCCCCCAGTGGCATTGGACACTTCTGTGAGGGTCTGTTTATATAACTTTAAGATCAATGACCCATTAGAACAATTATAGTCTAAGAAAGTTTCTACCATACAGGATCCTCTTTTTGTTACGAGAAACCACTTTACACATCATAAAAATAAATGTGTCTACTCAGATAAAGCTGCAGAAACAGAACTACAATTGTATTTTATAAATTCTTTTTCTAATAACTGAGGTAATCATTCTACTGCTGTATTTTCCCAGATGAAATTCTGAACCATATCTTCACAAGTGAGTGCAATGAGTACATCTACTCATTGTTGTTATTATAATTACTATTTTAATACACATAGCACTTATGCAAAAACAGAAAAGGAAGCACATATGGCCAGTAATTATAAGAGATGTTCGGCAATTTAATGATCAAATAAATGCAAATTCTCACTACAATGAGATACCATTTTAGTGGTGGATATTCAAATGTCTTCACTTTCAATTGGTGCATATTTAAATGTCTCACATACAGCTAAATATCCCATTGCTATGATCCCCCCAACCCATTCACACACTCACATAATGTTCACATATTTCTACTATCTACATATGATGACATCTTTCTATAGATGATATACAACCCACATGAAGAAAAAAAGGCTATGTAACTATGGATTACAGAATTGGTGAGACTTTTGAAAAGAGACTAGTAGAACAGTATTCTCATGTTGATCCCATAGTTTCTCACTGGGGATCAACCTTTATTTTGAGAGTGAATAATGTGAAGGTATGCGATAGTTGTTTTTGAGAATCTGATGGAGTCAAGGGGCTACCTTAAATAAAATCACTGTTGTGTGTTGCCATGGTTTGAATGTGTCCTTTCCAAAGTTCAAGTATTACCACTGAGATAATGCTAGAGGAAAAGGCCTTTCATCCTGGTAAGCCATTGTTTATTCATTTGTATGAGTAAGTCCTTGCAAAAGAGGCTTCATCCAGCAGATAAACTAACTCCCTAGCTTCTTTTTCTACCTTCTGCCATGTGGATATGAAGTAAGAAGACACAACAGATGTAGATGATGTCTGTTGCCTCGACTCAGGTGTCCTAGTGTTTATTCCTTATAAACTACACAGTCTCAGATTTTTTTTTCTTTGTAGCACTAAAAAAGTGGACTGAAATATATTTAAGTGCTCACTTATCCCCACTCCCCTGCATTTATCCTTGATTTGTGGTATATACTACAAAGGATTAAATGATTTTTTTTTAATTTTGATAAAAATACATGGCCATTTCCTGGAGATTAATGGAACCAAATCCACCGAATCACTTCTTTTAAAAGCTCAATTTTGGCTTATGATAAATTTTATTGAGTAGCATCCTTCATCGACTTAGTGACACATTAAAATTTAGAGAAGTTCTTTTTAATGTGAAAGTGTTGATGTTATTCTTAGTATTCAATCACTTTCCCATTCATTTCATTAGCTGTGGGTGCTCCAAGTAGCAGCTTATGTGACTTTTATTATCAAAGAGGATCAAATATCCATCACAAGCAGGACTCTCCTTCTGACTCTTGAGTTTTCTAACACACTTCAGTTGAATTCAAGCCTGTCTTTTGTCTCCAAGGGAAATGAAATCCTCTTGGAAAGTGGTCATCAGCAGCCTTTGTTAGTAACAGAAGGCATTTAAATTCTTCTTTTGAATTGGAATGATCTGAACAGAAGTAACCTTAGAAAGAGTTCTGTCCTCTTCCAGGTGTCTGTACAGCATCTTTTGGATGGATGGCTGACAGCAGGAATCTTATTTACTTATTTATTTATTTATTTATTATAAAATAAAGTCTTTTTTTATTCATGTATCACTTTGCTCCCCCTTCCTTCCCCCCTCCCAACCCCTCCTGGTCAGCCTTCAGCCTCCCTCCTCCCCATCCCCTCTCCCAAAAGGGCAAGAAGTCCCAAGGTAGCTTAGTTCAGCATCCACTCCAGGCAAGTCCAATTTCCTCATCCTAATATCAAGACTAGGTTAGGTGTTCTTCTGGAGGAAATGGGCGCTGAAGTGCCAGTCCATGCACAGAAACACAGTCTGATCCCTCCCCTTGAGGCTCCACATCCTGCCCGTGACAGTGGACAGTTGTCTATCCTTGGAGGGCCTAGTTCCTTTTCTGATGGTTTCCAGGTGGCTGTTCTTGATTCAGTGAGCTCCCTAGAGCTCCAGCCAGCCATCCTTGACCCCTCTAGGTGCAAGGAAGGCTCTCCTATTTCTACCTCTACTTTTCCTCTCTCAAACAGCAGGCATTCAGAATCTCCCACCAACAGAATCAACTATAATTGCAAGAATATGTAACTGCTACACCTCAACTTTAAGCCTTACATTTACAAGAAAGTCTTGTCACAGAAATAAAATTCTCCTGTTAAACTGTTCTAAGATTCTTCTATACTCATAATAGAGGGAACCTTCTGCCCTTGGTTCAGCCAACTATATGAACAGTTTTTCTCCGGAAAAGCCAATTTCAGGTAGCTAAAACAATGTACTTAGTTCAAGTTCTAAATAATAAGCTTTGAAAATATAGCTTCAGAGATATGGCTACAAAATGACTAGGACACTTTCAAGGGCCCAGGCAAGGCATCTGTTAGAGAGATGCAATGCTATGACACTAATGAATACTGATAGCAAAAGCAGTAAATGCCTCTGGCTTTGTCCACCGCACTAAGAGACCTAGATTTTGGATGGAGAAACTGTGTATGTACTCCACATGTACAGGCTCTGCCAAGACTTTTCTTACATTAGGACTTCTGCTTGATTAAAAAACAGTTCATTGTTGGAAGAACTTAGCCTTTAACAGTATCCAGGAAGCATCACTCATGTGTACCAGGGGTCATTAGCCTTCACATGGAATATAAAGTTCTGAGTTTTGCTGCAATAATGACAATTTTTGCCAGTTGCACACAAAATGGGAATGACACAGTTGTTATTTTCACCACAACTGGCTTCAAAATATTAGCAAAATGCCAGAGTTCAGGAGGAGGTTATGTCAAGTGGACAGAGGCTCTACTTGAGTTTTCTTTCTTTCTTTTGAACTACCCACTAGTTTGAGCATTTCTAAACCACTTGACTTAATGAGGCTTTCCCTAGTTACTTAGGAATTCTTTTTCTTGGAAAAGTTTCAAGCCTTTCATGATGGGCAAATGTAAGCTTAGTGATGTACTTCCTTCTAAAGTGTGTGGCTTTTCTGTAGTTAAAAAAAAATAATCTACAGTGTGTGATGTAGTTTCAAGAGGTTTAGAAACTAGCCCTCCTGACTCTATACTCCTTGGTGGGAAACCTAGCACAGAATAATCTGGCTTTTGTGTCCCATTACATGTAGCAATGCAAATAAAATAGAAAGAAATGAGAGCCATAAACTTTCTTTTCTTTGACATGTTCCAATTTTAGTTTAATGTAAAGAGAAAGAGGTAGGCATAACTACATGTCCACATAATTTTCTTTAATTCTGTTTAATGCAGTGGTATCCTGATGTCTTCATCAAGGATGGTAGTTGCTCACAAAAAACCCATTCCACTCTAGCGATACATAAAGAAAAGTATGACAAATTTACTAAAGCAGAAAAATAAACCCCAAACAAACAAAAATAATGAATACATTTCAACAGGAATAGCTGGTTTTAGCACAATTAGAGAAAAAAAAACAAAACTGAAAGCTAAATAAAAAGTCTCATATATGTAAATATATATCCATATGTTAGCTCTTACTTTACTGTGCTTATACAAGACTTTCAGTGTAGAATTTTCTTTTACTGAGGCCATACATTAGCAAACACTTCTACTGTTGAGTCTAGAATATTTAAGAAACTTTGCAATTTTTCTTTTTCTTTTTCTTTTCTATCTCTCATTTTTCTTTCTTTTTGTAATATAATGTAATTTTCAGAAAAATTGATGGAACTAGAAAATATCATCCAGAATGATATAACCCAGGCCTTGAAAACAAACATGGTATGTACTCACTTTTAAATAGATACTTGCTTCAAAGTAATGTAGGATAATCATGCTACAATCAGCAGACACAGAGAAGCTAAGTAATAAGGAGGGCTCAATGGAGGAATTCACGAATCTTTCTGGGAAGGGGAAATAGAATAGATTTCTCTGGCGGAATAGCGGCAGGTGGAGATGAGAACAGAAAGGATGCTGGATGGAGGGAAAGAGATGACTGGAGTTGGGGGACATTTCCAGGGTGATGTTGGAACCTAGTGCAATAGAAACTCCGGAGAATCTTCCAGTATGACCCTAGCAAAGACTCCTAATAATGGAGAATAAAGAGTGAGAAGCAGCCACATTCTGTAACCAGACAAGGCTTCCAGTGGTGGGACTTAGGTATCAACACAGTCACAAAATCTTTTCAACCTACAGTTTGGCATGAAAGATGTGCTGGGGCTATGGTAGTGCAGAACTTGTGGGAGTGGCCAAACAATGACTGGTCCAACTTGAGGCCCGTGCTATAGGAAGGAGCCCACATCTGACCCTTCCTAGATTGCTAGGAGGAAGACACAGGATACCCCCAGAGACCTAGAATAGAACCAAATGCAACTGGACCAAAACAAAACAAAACAAAACAAGTCAGTGAACTGATTCCTAATGATATTCTGCTATATTCATAGAATACAGCCTAGCCCTGTCATCATCAGAGAGGCTTCATCTAGCAACTGATGGGAGGAATGCAGAGAACCACAGCCAAACATTAGACAGAGCTCAGGGAACTCTGTAGAAGGATTATAGGAGAGGTCAAGGACACCACAGAATCAACAAAGCAGGGCTCACATGGGCTCACAGAAATGGAGGCAACAATAAGGGAGCCTGTATGGGTCTGAGCTAGGTTCTTTGCTTATGTTACGGTTGTGTAACTTGGTATTTTGTGGGACCCCTATCAGTGGGAGTAGGGTGTCTTTGACTCTTTTGCCTACTATGGGATCCTTTTCCTACTAGTGGATTGCTTGTCCAGCCTTGATATGGAGGCTTGTGTCTAGTTTTACTATAAGTTGTTATGCCATGTTTCATTGATAACCCCGGGAAGCCCCCTCTTTTCTGAAGGGAAAGGAGGAGGTGTGGATCTGGGGGAAAGGGGAGGAGTGAGGGAGGGGTTGGAAGGAGTGAGGGAGGAGAATCTGTAGTCAAGATGAGAGAATAATACTTCCTTTTAAAAATGGGTGAGAGTGTGGTATCCATTTCTTAAAGCATACAAAAGGCCATCATCACTGAAGAAAGACATGAAAAACCATAGTTAGCTGCTACCTCACTCTAGTTGGCTGCTGTTATCAAATAGAGAAAAAAAATAACCAAGATGGGAAGAGAAGCGGGTACGTGAACACTGTTGATAGAAGTGCACATTTCTAAAACTATGTTGAAAAATGTCATGAAAGTTCTTCAGAAAATTAAAAATAGAAGTAATGTATGATTCAGCATTTCCAGTCTGGGAATATACCCAAAGGAAATTAAACTGGAATGTGAAAGAGATGTCTGTGCTTCTATGTTTATTGAAGGATTATTCACAAGAACTAAGAATTAAAAAAAAAAAAAGACAGCAAGTTCAGTGAGTAGATAGAGATGCTTGCCACAAGCAAGAGAATTAGAATCCAGTCCCTGGGTCCACATGGTAGATGGAGATAATGGACCTCAGCCATGCCTCCTCTGACCTCCATATTAGTGACATGGTATGACCCTGCAAATACATGCAGAGGGTTGTAAAGTATTAAAACAAACCAAAATCTATAACAAAGAGGAATACACAGAGAAGATGTGAGGCACAAATACAATGGAATACTATCCAATCCTAAAATAAATAAATAAAATATTATTATTTGAGAAAATATGGATGAACTTTCAGGGCATTGTATTAACTGAAGGAAGCCAAGCACAGCAGAACAAATGTAATGTTGAATCTTAGCCAGTTTGATTGGATTTGAAATTAATAGCAGACATACTTCTGGAAATATGTGATGGCAGGACCATCCATCCTTGGTTAACTAAGAAAAGATGTTCGTCTTGAAGGTAGGAGGTACTATACTGTTATTTTAGGTACCAGACTGAATAAAAATTGGGAAAACAAAGCAAAACATTAAATAAAAACAAACAAGAAAACCTTAGTAGGCCAGCACTTGTCTCTGTGTCCTGATAGAAAATGCAAAGTAGTGAACTTACTCTTCACCTCTGTGTTTGGACCCCTTGCTTTGTTAAGCCCTGAGCCCCAATTGCTCTCTTACTCTTACGTAGCTTTTTTTCTGATGTTTTGCCAGAGAAAGTAGAAAGCTAAGTATCACAACATACGATGCATAATCTCACTCAGATGTGAACTCTAAAAGCAGCTCATTTGAGAGAAAGGAGAAAAACATCTGGAGACAGAGGGAGAGGGTTATCACAACCAGCAGAAATAAGGTCTGGTGTTCTGCTATACTGTAGTGCAATCACAGTCAACCAGAAGGTCTGTTTTTACAATTAACAAACTTTGAAATATTATTGACACTAATAAATGATGTCTGCAGTGTGTGATATTAACTATACTGATCTGACCAACATACAAAGAATACATGTATCAGACATTAAATCATATCATCTAAATAAAAAAGAAAATTTCTCTGTCCTAAAGGAGCTTGAAATATATTCTCTTGCCTCTGTGGTTGCTAAAAGAAGACTCCTTCATTTCACGAGAACCTAGCAGTGGATATTTTCCCATGTTTTGGTAATTTACATTCCTTATTTGTTATGTGGTTCTGTGACATAGTTTCTTGTCTCTCCATTTATTCAATCAAATCAGCTAACAAGTCTTATATTACACATTATTTCTCTACTTTTGATACCATCATTAACCTTACCTTGCCATTGAATGATAAAGTATGCAACTCTCTTACTATGTTGGATGAGTTAGTCTAAAAGCAATACTGTATGCTAACATGTCTTAATATGTGGAGCCAACATTTATTTTTATTCATAACTTATGAAATGCAAGGATACTCTTCTTTTTTCTTAACTAATGTTTCTAGTGAAACATATCACACATTTCAATTATTATCACAAGACGCTTAGCTAGGGTTTCTATTTCTATAATAAAACCCTTAGTCAAAAATCTAGTTGGGGAGGAAAGCGCTTATTGAGCTTCACTTCCACACTGTTCATGCTTGAAGAAAGTCAGCAGGACAGAAACTTAAGCAGGGCAGGAATCTAGATGGAGGAGCTGATGGAGAGACCATGGAGGGGAGCTGCTTAATGGCTTTCTCCCCTGGCTTGTTCAGCCTGCTTTCTTATAGAACCTAGGACCAGAAGACCAGGGAAGGCACCACCCACATTAGGCTGAGCCCTCCCCCAATGATCACTAATTGAGAAAATGTCTCTCAGCTGGATCTCCTGCAGAAATTTTCTCAATTTGGCTCCTTCCTCTCTGATACTCCAGCTTGTGTCAAGTTGACACACAAAAGCAGACTGTACATCTGACCCATAGTTGGCACCAGGAATGGGGAATTGCTCTGATGGATCTGATTATGCTTTGAAGAGCATTGTGGAAGCACTTTGGAATTTTGAACTAGAAGAGCCATTGAATATTGAGGGCTCAGTGGGATAGTTTTTTTTTTTTTTTTTTTTTAAGAGAGTGGACAATAAGAATGTCAACAGTGGTTTCAGAGAGAAATTTAAAGATTCTATCAGGGATATTTGATATTTTGAATTAAGATTCTGTTGTTCTGGTCAGCTGAGGCTAAAGAGTCATCCACAATTAACAAGAGACCAGCATCATTGAAAGGAAACCTTTGACCTAGTGAGTCAATTGATGCTGATCAGCTAGAGCCAAGAAATAAGTAGTGACTGAGACCAGCATCACTGAGGTGAAATCTTCTGGGAACTGTTTTGAGAGCACAGAGAAGCTGTGTTCCAAAGGCTGCCAAGGTCCTACCTCATGTTTACAGCCAGATGTGGTCATGTGTAAGAGTCACACAGGTGGTACTGGATTTGGTACTGGAAGGGGCCGTGGAGAGAAGATGAGGCTTGGCACCATGAGGAGAGCCTATGAGAGGATATTGGTGAAAGTGAAGCCCAATTACAGCAAGGAAATCCAGTGTTTGAGATGTCAGTAACCCTGGGAAAACCATCAAGAATCACTGTAGCAGCGGAGTGAATCCAACTGCAGCCTAGAAGACAAGCTGTGTGTGCTGCAGAGGGCAGAGTCATAGAAGTGAACCAAGCCCCTTAGAGGACCTCAGAAAAATGTGAGTGAACCCCAGATGATTAGACATTGAGTTATTTATACTGTTGCAGCTTTGCTTGGTTCAGATTGTGACTGTTCTCTGGTTATTCCCTTGTGAAGAAAATATTTAACTTAAATTTGATTTTTTTACAGAAGCCTATAGCTGAAAGACTTTGAACTTTTTTTTTTTTTAAAATTAATAGTTTATTCAGCTCAATGAGTTTAGACACATATATAGCCTTGTGCAAAAAACACCACAATCACGCCCAGAAAATATTTCTATTACTACAAAAAGTTCTTTCATATTTTCTATCAAGTAATCACTCTTCTTTTTTTTTTTTTTTTTTTGGGAGTGTTATTTGGCTTACATTTCTTTTTTTTTCCCTCTTTATTTTGTATTTATCAAAAAAAAACACAGTAAAAAAAGAATTTAAAATGTGGAAGGGTTAACAATAACTATACAGAGGATAAGAATCATAAGCATGGCTTATCAAGGGTGGAAATACAAATAAGATTGCTACACCTATATTTTCTTTGTGTTCATCTTTCCCTCTGAATTTTTTTTTTCCATCCCTGTATATCCTTATTCAAGGTCTTTTCCCC